>JBAKBP010040471.1:0-13536 GCA_037953745.1 Lithodes maja | reverse complement strand
AGCGACTGATAGCAAAACTAGCGCTAAAGCTTCAAAATGAGACCAGAACGAGCTACGTAGCACTTGTGGTTCTCTTGCAGTGGTGCCACGAACATGGGAGTTTAGCGTATAGCGGTATATTTTTCCCAGCTATGCTCACTACTGGCTACACTGCCAGCCTCTCGAGAACACAGGGAACATGAGTTAATGGGCGACGGTAAGCCCTGGAGTCGGCTGTCTGGCCCGCTGCGCTCCCGGCCATTTGCACTCTATTTTAACCCTTTAAAAGCCTTAATAATGCTCCTAGCTTGCTGCAAATTGGTGCACGACTTAAGTCGAGCGCCGCCAATAAGGGGTTAAAACACCCCCAAAAAAAAAAAAAAAATTTTTTACCCCTGGGCCATGCCAAATATCACTCCTCCACCTCCCCTCCTTCAGTTATCACCTATTTTCCCTGTTATTCCCTTATACTGTGGTATATTTTCGTGCTAACATTAGCGAGTTGGTAGCAGGGCGTTGTCATCACTGTTACCAAGCGAGTGGAAGAGAGAGAGAGAGTATCGATCGACAGTCTCTCTCCAGACTTGGCAAAGAGTGGTGGGGAGGGAGGTTGCCTCAGCCATACATTATGTAACTCCCGGCCTGTATCGCCGATTTTGACCATCCAAACGCTGTTTCCACTTGTTTTATTGTTGTAACAGGTTAATACCTTTATAATCAACCTATAATAGGCGCATATGGATAAGTATTAATGCTATTTATGGTAAAATAACGATGTTAATGATGGGAACAGCTCAAATACGTCCGCACAGGAGTGTGGTGTCTCATACCCCCCATGCGCACTTCTTAGGTTAAACACCTTGTTCATCTCCTCCACTTCCTCCATAACTTCCAGGTCGAACCCACCTAGTCATCTTTCCACTGCTCTCCTGTACTCCTCCCTGACTTCCTCCTCCTGCAACCTCTCCACCCTCCTCACCATTCCACCCTCCTCTCGCCTCCCTCCAGCTCTCCTCACTCACTTCTTTTGTATCCTAACCTTAGCTACCACTACATAATGATCAGACAGACCCCCTCCAATATCCCTATACAACCTAGCATCCATCACAGATTTCTTCATTCGTTCATCCACACATACATAATCAATCAATGACTTTCGTTCCACCATTGTCTCATCATCCACACCCATTTCCACGTGTACCTGTGGATCATTCTGTGTCGGAAGAAGGTGTTGGCTATCCACAGCCTCCTCCCCCACACATACGTCCACAAGTGCACTACCATTCCCATTCACCTCTGATGGTACCCCCCACCCTCCCACCACTCCCTCAACTTTCCTATCACCCACCTTACCATTCATATCTCCAATCAGAAATATTCTTTCGTTCTTGTCAAACTTCTCCAGGCATGCCTCCACATTCATCCAGAACTCCTCTTTCTTTCTTTCAAGTTTATCCTCTGTCGGGGCATACACACACACAATCACCCACGTTTGTATTCCTACTTTCATTCTCACCCACACAATCCTTGAACCCACAGACCACATTCCTTCCATTTGTTACTTACAAAAAAATATGCTAATTAATAATTGGCACATACAGTATTGATGTAACACTGTGAGGTTGAAGTATCTGTTTTGGCGAGTATCTTAAGTAAATTATTACTAGGCATTACGTAACAAGTAATCCTGTCCTTCTCCAGACCCAGGACTTCAAGACTGGTTACGGATCGGGTACACAGAACCAGAACAAAGGAGGAGGGGCGACCACCGGCTCTGCCACCAACTCCGCCACTGATCTGGGAGGCTACAAAAATCATCTAAGCAAAATGGGAAGGGTTTGTACTCCTTTACCTATTCAGTATGTGTAGTGTGGCTATTAATAGCTTTGGTTTCAATTGTGCAATATGAATATAACTACAGTGGAGCCCCCATTTTCGCTCCTAATCGGTTCCGCAGAAATCGCACCAAGATAGAGGCAGCCAAGATCGGGGCACTGTTTTTATTGGAAAAATTATAATCGGTTCCGTGCTCATTTACTTTTTCCCATTTTTAGCCTATGAAAACATGTGTTTTTGTCTACATAAAGTAAATCTTATGCATTGTAAATAATAATGTAGACATGGCTAAATAACAGTCCTAACCATAAAACTTAGGTGCATTATAAATACTGTAGATTGGGGCATTGTTCTTATCATGGGAAAAATGGTAGGCCTAGGTTCTAAATTCGTCCAGTCATCCCTCAAGTACCCATTTCGCCCCAAATACATCCAATACATACATGTTATGAGGAGAATACGTATAAATACATATGAGAAGATTACTTACCACACAGACTTTATTTTAAATCATTGTCATATTTAGCCTAGCCTAACATCGTCTATTTCCGCCACTTTTGTTCGACATGGACTGGCCTTTGCTCTGTGTTTTGAGCATGAATTTGCTTCACTGCTACCACCAGGCCCACCATCCCTATCACCAGATGTACTAGAGGTTACCGTAAAACCGAGTCGCTTCGGACTTGGGTCGTAACTTCGGACATCGGCGATAATAAGTAATTAGCCATTGTCATTATATAATTGAAACGCTTTTTATTTTTATTTTTTTTGTGGGGTCCGTTTAGAAAAATGGCAAAGGAATAGCATGTAAAAGCCCTAGGGAACTAACATGAGTATATGTACACGAAAAAAATATTATATATATGACAAATATTTGTACATTTTTCACTACCCTGCCAAACTTCTATCCCCCTGAAGAAATTTGTTTATATGAATGATGTTGTGACTGATATAATTTTGTAGTAAAATTACCAGAGACAACATCCACCAAAGGAAATTTGTTACACTTGTATAACACTAGCTAGAACACTTATCATTTAACCTATTGTGTTTTCCACACAAAAAATTGTAACTTCGGACATGGAACAAACAAATCGTTTGTTATTATTTGCCCTATGAAAATAATTCATAATACTTGTCCATCATTAAAATGGTGGTTAAAGGTTAAATAATCATTCTCTGAGTCCAAAAACCCATAAAAATATGATACAGTAATATGCTAACCGATTTATGTATTTAGGATAATTCTGGATATATAATATATATAAATTAGGAGAGGCATATATCTTGTCTAAAAAAATTGTTATCTGCCGTAAGAAACACCAACACATACGTTATACCTATAAAAATGCTCAAATTCATAAAAATGTATATGCAGTGATAGAGTATACATACCTATATATTTTCACTAGGCCTAGTTAATTTTCGAGTTATTGATTTGACAGCATTGGTTATTTTTCCTGCTCAATATTTTCTAAGAGTGAGTTCAATGCCTAACGAGAACAGATCCAAAAAGATTATATGTTAAACATCCTATATAACCCCCTCCTATACTAATTATACAGGCCTAAAAGTATTGACTGTGCATTTTCCAGTAAGACATCGGACAGGAATAAGCAGCAATAATAAAATATTCATATAAAATAGTAGGAGCCGAAAAATGAATGAAATAAAACCACGAACGTATGTCCGAAGTTCCCCTCCGCTTGTCCGAAGTTATCCCAGCTTTCTTGGCAATCATTTTCCATAAGAAATCACTATGTCCGAAGTTATCCATACATGTCCGAAGTTAACCACTTTTCAAGATGACTTCGGACACCATTTAGGATAAGGATAGCTCTCTTATTATGATGGATAATTTTAGGAGGTTTCCTGGATTACCGCGCACTATCACCACACATCACTTGACCTAGTTAAATCTCTATAATGTGTATACAGTCAGGAGATATTGTTAAAAAAACTTGAAAAATGTCCGAAGTTACCCGGTTTTACGGTATAATAAACGCGAGAGATTAGAGGTTCAGGCACAAAAAAGCTTGCAAACAGCTGGTTTTTTCAACACAAAGACGAGTGGACTGTGGGCATCTGGCTAGTGTTGACGACATATAAAGATGGCAGCAGCATCTTGCGCAATTGACGTTCGGATTTCGGATTCACTCGGATTTCGTCTCTAAGCGGCAAACACCTTGACAATGGCAGATTCTTTTAGTTCAGTTAACGTTTTTTTATTGTTTTTGTTTATGTTTTCTAGTTTTATGTTGAGTTTTTCTTTATTTTTGCTCTTTTTTTCGGGTTTCGACGGGATTTTTGCGCCAAGATTGAAGCTTTTTGCGCGAACAGGGAATTTGGGAATATTTGCTGTGGCGAAGATGGGGGCTCCACTGTATAAGCAAGTGTGTATTTATCTCCAAGTTAATTATTTTACTATTATTTCAGTCATACGATAAGCAAGGGTTCCACACCGGCACTCCCCCACCCTTCAACCTGGCAGGGTCTGGCACGAACCCAATGACGGCCAATGCGTACACTCCCATGTTCATCCCCACCATGCCGGCCGCCCAGCACCACTCACCCCTCATGCATCACCAGCTCCACCAGGTCCGTTAGTCCAATGTTGTCACTGATTGGGGTCTTGGGGGTGGAGTGGTAAGTATTGGTTAATTGAGGGAGTAGAAATGGTAGGTAATGGTTGATTATGAAAGTAGAAATAGCAACTTAGCAAGTAGTGGCTGATAAGGGAGGAGTGACATATAGTGATTATAATTATGGGGGTCCAGCACAAAACCCGATGACGGCCAACGCATACACTCCATCCATATTGATCCCCACCATGCTAGCTGCCCCACTAGTTCTATTAGTTTGCTGTCGTCAATGATTGGAGTCTTGTAGTAAGGATTTGTTTTTGGTGGTGAGAGTGACAGGTTATTGTTGAATATGGGGAAGTGTGATAGTGTTTATAAAGTATATATATTCCTCGTACGCTCATGTATGGGTAACTGATGAAACTATCGTAATTGAATACTTTCAATCACATACAGTTGATCCTCCGCTTACACGAGAATATGGGCGACACAAGGCCTCGTGTAATTAGAATAACATATTTTGTTTTTATATAATTAGTTTAACCAGACCACTGAGTTCCATAGAAGAACTCTCATAGGGCTGACCCGAAGGATTAGATCAAGATAGACAACTAACCAAGTCAATATATAGGGAAGGGCAGGAGGTGAACAAATCAAGGTAGGCGAAGACATTTCTCACCATTTCATCAGTTCAGCCGGACCACATGAGCTCCACAGCAGAGCTCTTATAGGGCAGGGCTGAAGGATGAGGCAAGAACTGATACACTGCGGCACCAACCAAGAAGTGATCAAGGGCGAAGAATGAAAGATTAGGACTAAGGTAGAAAAAAATCACAGCGAGATGCAAATAAATGCACTACTGAGGGGGATCAGCCACAGCAGCGACCAAAGAGACAAATCAGGTCAGGAGCCTGCTACCTAGCCAGGCCAGGGAGGCATGTGATATAGGCTGCCCGAGGACAACCGAGTGGGACAGAATAAGAACAGAAGGGGAAAAAATAAAAAGAGGAATAAAAACTACGCAAAATTAGTCAAGCCAACGACAAAAGCTTGAGGGGGGAGGAAGGGAATAATACAAAACCCTCGCCCATCAATCCCCAGTCGCCGGCCCTGAAGGCCCCCAACCTCATCAAGGGGCGTAATAGTAAGGGGAATAACATACTGGTGATGGGCTGGTCTATCAGAGTGAGAACTAAGCGATCTCTGCCATACCCATAGCTTACTCTGACTGTTCCTTTTACTTTTATATTTTCTAGATCTCAAGTGACGGCGTCTCTTCCGTGGATTGACCTCCCAGTCTACCTAGATTGGAAGCCAAAGCGTCACATTTTTTCCTTTGCCCCTCAACTTTCTGTTCATAATTGCTGAGGGGCACAGGGCCCTGGGTGGGGCTTTGGTTTCCTGGGCGTTTCCGCACCCTCCTCAGCTCCCCGCCATGGAGTGGCTTCGGTCACCCAGGCTTTATTGTGGTCGGCAGTGAGGGTTCTGTGGGGGCGCACGGTTATGGCCTTGGCCTGCTCGGGGCCTTGGGGCTGTTCGGCCAGGCAGCTTGGGGAACGACAACAACAACAACAACAACAACATACTTTATGGGATTAGTTACTTATGGGTGGCCGGACCCTCTTATTTACACCATCTATCTATGTTTCCTGGGACAAATTTAAGTTGTTATGGAACATATTAACAGTTAAACAAAATGGAAAATTAATTAAAGGAGGTCACATTCACCTTGAACGTGACGATAGTGAATTGTTATGTGTGCGATTAGTTTGCTTGGGACCCAGATTAACTTGCTCATGTAGTAATGTACACCCTATGTGGTGGATTGTGTTCTTTTATTTCATAAATATTATTTTAGTAAGAGTTGTTTCCACATAGCGATTTTGATAAGTTGATTTGACTTTATATTGTCTTTGTCCCAGTTTTGGTTTGTTTAGTTTGCAAGTTTTACATTTTAATGAAGAGTAGGAAGGGTGGTTCCGAGGCAGGATGAGGCGACTAAAGTGCCCCGGCCCCTCGCATGAGGAAGGGTGAGTGGGGGTGAAAGTGGAGGTTTTTGCGGTTTTCCGTAAATTTTAATCACCGATTCGTGTAAATAGGACCACCTCGCATACATAGATTTTATCCGGTTCTGGATCCCCCCCTTCACCCCCCCCCCCCTCTCTCTCTCTCTCTCATGTAATTGGAGGATCGCATAACTAGATCATGCGTAAGCGGAGGATTGACTGTACAATAATCCATTTCTAATCTTCATATGACTTTCTAATGATAGTCAGAATAATAGGAAGAAAGGTTTCATAGGCTTCTTAACCCTCCTGGCCCGGTTGTCATTTTAAAATGACACCACGAATTAAGGGCAGGAGCCCGGGTGTCATTTTAAAATCTGTAAGCTTGAAAGCCTATTCAGCTTGGTCTGAACGCCGTGCGTCCGACGCATGTAAACAAAGTCGATCGTTACGTCACCGCACCTCCGAAAACAAGAAAGAGAAGACTCGTTTGTTATTGTATGTCTGTATGTCGTTGTTTCAGTAGTGAAAAGATCGTCATATTGCTAACATCGCCTGCAAGTGCTCTCCACTGAAATCGTCATCACAACTGAACCAGTTGACATAGAGAGCTCTACTCAATGCTAGTCTACAGATTGGATACCGCACTACATTTATAGATTCGTGGGAAATTTCTAGCAGTTAAACTAAACAAAAATACGGTGGCCTAGACGTTTTTCGGCCAGATCGCCCGGGTAGCCCACACTGTCATTTTGAGAGCCTGCCCGGGCCAGGAGGGTTAAGGGGTTAATTTGACTGGAAAAATATGTGCTACAATTTCTAACTATTTTTTTTTTTTTTTTATAAATAGTGACAACAGTAGGGTTGTAATAATATTTTGAAATTTAAAAATTGCAAAACAAACTAACCTAAACAGGAACAGCACAATATAAAGACAAAAGATCTTATCAAAATTACTGTGTGGAAATAACACTTTAACCCGTACAGCCCCAGCGACGCGTCTGACGCGTCGGCGATGTATGTAACGCACAGCCCCAGAGACGCGCCTGACGCGTCACCCTAATTGCGCCGACCGTAACCTCAGGTGTAGCCACTCAAGAGGGCTCAGATTTGTATGGGAACTGTGTATGTATCCCACGCAACCGTGCCGATGGTTGAAAACTCTCAAGTCTACGTGCGTGAGCGCGCAATAACCTGGTTTTTTGGGGTAATTGCCTTCAATTTTTTACTCCTGTAAATTACATTTTCGGGGCTCTGTAGGACCATTTTTTAAGCTTTTTGAGTGGTTTTGAGTGGTTTTTCCTTCATTCCTAACCCATTCGCTATTGTTTCTGGAATAAAACCATTTTTTGAAAACCGGCCGGGTTCTGGTGAACAAACATTACAAAACTAGCCGGGGCTCCACGGGTTAAAGATTTAGCAAAATAATATTATTAATAATAACTACCACATCATCATCATCATCAAAGTGAATTTGTTTCCAAAGCAAACAAGTCACACATATACTAACATACTCTTGTCATACTTGAGGAACTAGTCAATTAAAATGTAAAACTTGCAAACTAAATAAACCAAAACTTGGACAAAGACAATATAAATACAAAATAACTTATCAAAATAGCTATGTGGAAACCACGCTTACTAAAATAAAATTTATGAAATCAAAGAACACAATCCACAACATGGGTGTACATTACTACATGAGCAAGTTAATCTGTTTCCCAAGCAAACGCATAACAATGCTCTATCGTCACGTTCAAGGAATTAGTCAATTTAGGAAGTCCGGGACGTTCTAGTAAATTTTTACTAAACTTTGCATTAACCCTCCGACCCCGGCTAGGGAATATCGTAACTGTACTCTGTGTCCGGGGGTTTTCAGGAATTTTGGTACAAGTTGACTCACATGTTACTCCTGAAATACATTACACAAAGTTATAAAAAAAACAGAAAAATGTAGCACAAACCTTCATGTGTAGAATGCCGTTGAGTAGAGGTCTCTAGCCCAAGTGATTGCATAATGGTGAGCGCGGGAAGTGGAGTGATTTTTATGCGTGAAAATCATCCCGCGTTCGGATGCGTCGCCTCGGCCCAGGCCGCGGCTCGTCGCGCCAAACTTTTTACCTCCCGGAGGCGATTTTATGTATTGATAGTGATGTTATTATAGTTATTTGGAGTCCAATTATATAAAATATGTGTATTAGGCTATCATTGTCACTAATATTTCACATTTTCACTCGATACCGTAGTTTTTATGAGTAATTGAGGTAGGTTATTGTTATATTAGGCACTGATTATTCGTTATCACAGGTGTTTATTATACTTTGGCCATCAAATCTTAGGTCTTGTGTCACTTTCACTTTGACAAATATGCTTTAGAGAGTGTCACTGTCACTGATAATGCTCATTTTCACTTGATACGGTACATTTTATTAGTAATTGAGGTAGGTTATTGTTATATTAGGCACTGATTATTCGTTATCACAGGTGTTTATTATACTTTGGCCATCTAATATTAGTTCGTGTGTCACTTTCACTTTGGTAAATATGCTTGAGAGAGTGTCACTTTCACTGATAATGCTCATTTTCACTTGATACGGTACATTTTATTAGTAATTGAGGTAGGTTATTGTTATATTAGGCACTGATTATTCGTTATCACAGGTGTTTATTATACTTTGGCCATCTAATATTATGTCATGTGTCACTTTCACTTAGTTATATGCTTTGTAAACGTTTTATATACAATTTATTGTGTCTTTTTTCACTTATTTATATATGTTTTCATAATACATGACTTTTTTATCACAATACACCTGTACATTGTTTTATTTCCACTTGTTGCCTATATACATACATATTGTCAGTCTTTGGTACTTTCACTATGATTATTAGTTAGTACTCCTGCTTGCTGTGGTATTCAGCAAAGCACGGTATAGCACATAGTGACAGCCGGCACTCCACACACTGCATGGTGGTCTTTTTCTGCTTCCTCGGCCTCACCTGGCTGTTCCAGCAGACATGGCACCGCCTTCTGCTAATGGTGACTCCATCTCGTTCCAGAGGCAGGTAACCGAGCTTGTGCACACTTACAAACTGTGCACCCTGCATGCGGTCCTGAACGGGGCGCCCAGGTTGTGCCACTGCCCTCTGTGGCATAGCATACCTGTCCAGGAGCTCCACCAACACCTGTTTTTGGAACCTCCGCAGGCTACTGAACTTCCTGGGTGTGCGCGGATTCCGAAGCCTGTAGATATTATAGGCATTCAGCATTGACATGTCCACCATGTGCAGAAAGAACTTTTTGTACCATCTGCACGAGGTACGCAGACAGTCGATGAAGCCTATCTGCATGTCGGACTTGTCCACCAGCCTCATATTTATGTTGTAGTCCAGGACAGCATCGGGCTTGGTCACCCTGACTTTGGTGCGGCGATCCACCTTGCCAGTCTCAACCATTTCCCCCTTGTGGACGGTGCTCAGGAGGTTGACCTTCCGCTGGTCGTGCCAGTGGATAGCCAGAATGGGTCCCGACTTCTTCTTGAAGACATCGCCTTTCTTTGTTTTAGGAGGGAAACTTGGCATGCCCTTCCTTTTTGCTCTAACTGTGCCTACAGTCCCCGTCTGGCGCTCATGGAGGTACTTTGAGAGAGTGGGGGACGTGTAGTAGTTGTCCGTGTAGAGGACGTGATTCTTTTCGAAGTACCGGTTCATCATGGCTTGAACCACTGCTCCGCCAAAGCCAATGAGGGGGTCTATTGCCACGTCCCCTTCCTTCCCGCTGTAGACCAGGAAGTCCAGGACATAGCCAGTTTTGCAATCGCACAGCACAAAGAACTTTATACCAAAGCGATGTCTCTTTGAGGGGATGTACTGCCTGAAGCTCAGCTTTCCCCGGAACAGCACAAGAGACTCGTCAATACAGACGTTGCAGAAGGGCATGAAGTAGGACGTGAAACGTTCTCTCATCATCTCGTACAACGTCCTAATTTTCCACAGTTTGTCAGGGAGATGCATGTCGGTGTTGGTGACAAGATGGAGCGCTCCGAGGATGTCGAGGTACCGGTCCCGAGAGATGTATTTCCCGAAGGCAGGGGTGGATATTAGATCTTTGGTGATCCAATAGTCAGCCAACCTGTGCTTCTTCACATGAGGCATTAGCATGGTGATTGCCAGGAACACCATGAACTCGGGATGAGTCACTGGGGTCCACCGCTTCATGTGGCCCTTGGTCACCTTGCCAAAAAAGTTAACCTGGATTTGGTAATGCTTATTTGTCTCTTTTATGACAAAGTCAGTAACCTCCTTATCAAAAAAAGCCTCAAAAAGCTCATGTGGTCGAGCATTGGGGCCTGCAGGAAAACTTGGGGTAACTCCTGGAGCATCCTGTACCTCATCAAAAGGGGTTACATCAGGGTCAATGACTTCATCAGCAGCCACATCCTGCCAGTTGAAAACATAAAATCCGTCCTTCTGGCGACGCTGACGAGGAGCTACAGCGGGGGCAGCACGCCCACGAACTTTGGCGGCGCGAACCCTAGGGCGGCCAGGAGCGCGACGGCGCCCAGGCCCAGCCCGGCGGCCAGCCAGGCGGCCAGGGCGGCCAGGAGCACGACGGCCCTGGGCAAAGCGTCTGGGTTGAGGGTCGTCGATGTCCATAAATTCGTCATCGTCGTTGTCGTCAGAGCCGTCATCTTGCCCTGACGGTGGACCCAGGTAATCATGGCCAGAGTCGTCTGTGAGGTGCCCTTCATCTTCAGAGCCCCCCTCATACTCTTGCGGGGAACGAATGATGCGTGGGCGGCGTGTAGGTCGGCGAGGTGGGGAAGGAGTGGGAGGTGAGGCTCTGTCATCTTCATACAGAGGTTCGGGGCTCCTTGGCCTACGACGAGTCTTAGACAGCACTGGTTCAGTGTCTGTAGGTGCAGGTATGGATGCGAGGTCAAACACATCATCAGGAACCTCTGTTGTAGGCTGGAGAGGTGGGGTGGACCCTGGGGAAACTTGCGGGGGCGTATGGCTGGGAGCGGCAGGGGTGGAAGCCGCAGGGGTGGAAGCCGCGGGAGCCTCGAACAAAGAGCGCCTACTTGTAGCTCCTTTTTTGACATATTTTCTCCCTTTTCCCTTTTCTTTAGTAGTATGTCTCCTCTCGGGGGAAATAGGGGGTAAATAGGCCGAAAGTGGGGGTTCCTCAACCCTAGGCAGTGCTGGTGGTGGTGGGGAAGAATGGCGGGAGCCTGGGGCAACTTTTTTTTTTTTTTTTTTTTTTTTTCTATATTCCAACTTACTTCCTCTCGGGCATAGGCTGAGAGCCTTAACATTCACCGCTTTACAATGAACAGTGAAGCCCGTGAGGTCTTGTTCCAGTCTAGGGAGTGAGACATGTGAAGCACGTAGAGTACAACGAGCACCTGCCATCTTGCCTTCACATGAGGCACGGTGCTCACTCATGGCCCGAAACGACCCCATCTCTGAAGCCACCTCGTTCCCGTGCTTCACTGTCTCACCCCCTACACTCGGACTCTCACGCTTACACACACACAACGCCACCTGTTGAGCAGATAACTCACCAGGCATTGCACCCCTAAAGCATATTTTGAATATGGGAATATTCATACAGTGCTATTTAATCAGGGAACAATGAGGGTATTTTATTGACGTTTCGGTGGGCTTGTGGTAATGCACTGATACCAGGTACAGCACAAATTCCATCCCAATAATATCTTCCCATTGATACATAGGGATTTGAACCCGGGACCTTTGGATTACCAGGCCAGTGGCAAGACCACTCCACCACACCTCCCCTAGGTGTGGCGTGGGTAGATAAGGAAGACAATGGCGGGTCAACCTCGGCCTCACGCGCAGCCTCACTGGCACCCTCACGCACTGCTCCCTCACCAACTTTTAGGGCCTCTTTCCTGGCTGCCGCGGCCGCCTTCTTGAGAACTTGTTTCTTATAGAAACGTATCTTGAATGGGGATTTAGCTGGCGAAGGGCTAGGTGTCGTGTCACTCAACCTAAACTTGGCAGTCGACCTAGTGCTGTCCCATTCGCTCACTCTCACTAGACTCTCATCACCTTGCACAACTATGTCACGTTCAGTACTATCATCACTTTCATCGTCATGCTCAAATCCAAGAAAAAGCGCGTCTCTTTCACGGATTTCTTCTATATCGTCAAAATCTTCACTATAGTGAGACTCGTAAGACTCGGAGCTATCACTGCCCAAGTCATCACCACTTTTTTTGCCTTCACCACGTTCATAACTCCTCAAAGCTATTTCAATACCTCCGGGAGTCAACGCATCTTGTGCGTGCATTTGCGTTAGGGCGCGACGAACATGGGCAGGCGTCGAAGGGAGTGTGGAATCGGACACAAGGGAATCACTTTTTGGGCTAGTATCCATGTTGGCGGCAGGGTAGAGACTGGCGTACATGCTGTCTGGTAGCGACGCCTGGTGACCACGGAGCAAAATTTTTACGCGCGCCATTCGAAAAGCACTCACGCAAGCAATGGTACAGTGTTGTACCACCCGGGTTCCTCGGGCCAAACCAAAATGGTACAGTGTTGTACCACCCGGGTTCGAAGGGTTAATAAAAACACTACAATTAGTATAAAAATGTTGTATTAAAATCAAATTTGCAACCTGACAAGACATTAACAATAGTACAAAATACATCTGAGTGTGTGTCGACTCGATACCTGAATTTGGTTTGGATATACAGTAAACCCTCACTATTTCGGACTAATTGGGGGGACACCCAGTCCGAAATGTCCGATTTTCCGAGATGTCCGAACTCCGGCTGTGTCCGATCTAAAAAGAGGACAAAAATCTTAACTGAAAGAGAAAAAATCCGAAGAATAAGGAATAGTGAAATAGGAACAAACTTCAGCCGGGGGCCGAGCTGGCCGTTAACCTGGAAACGGGAGCAAACTTCATGCAACCATGACAACGGAATAAATGCGACCTCGGCATCAACCTAGAAAAAGGAGGCTACCCTATTCGTACCCTAGATTTTAATATATTAATATTATAGCACATACAGTACTGTATAGTAGTTTATATGGAACAATAAGTAAGGAACAACACTCACCCCTTCATTGAAAACCGGTCCATTCACTGTCCCACCTCACTG
>JBAKBP010040470.1:0-13536 GCA_037953745.1 Lithodes maja | reverse complement strand
GTACCGGGCATTCAAAACATAATTGCAAAACGTAGGTCAGCTATACTCCTTTAACTAACCCGTTTTACCCTTGAATATACCGTGTACATCAATCCGATATTATAATTACACAGTCTTAGTATATACTATTTACATAGCTACATTGTATTCGACATAATTAACACACATGACAATATATTATAAATACAGTATATATATATATATATATATATATATATATATATATATATATTGAGAATATATCACAAATACACGTGAGCCACTAAATGTGTCTAATCTCTCAGTGGGGATCGAACCGTCGACCATCAGGACGATAGCCGACGCTTTAATCAATTACACCACGGCAGTCTAAAAGACACGATCAGCCTTCTATCCTATTTATGTTAGGGAGAAGGGAAACCCACTAGGCGAATATATTTCAATTCAAACCTAGTTGTAGGATCCATATTTCCAGAATACCATACAAGGATTTCTGAGTGTCCCGACGCAACTCGGGTCGAAATTGATTTCATTTAATTCTAACCCACAAAGCATGAGAGTTACAAATATTGAGAATATATCCCAAATACATGTGAGCCACAAAATGTTTCTAATCTCTCAGTGGGGATCGAACCGTCGACCATCAGGACGATAGCCGACGCTTTAATCAATTACACCACGTCAGTCTAAAAGACACTCAGCCTTCTATCCAATTTATGTTAGGGAGAAGGGAAACCCACTAGGCGAATATATTTCAATTCAAACCTAGTTGTAGGATCCATATTTCCAGAATACCATACAAGGATTTCTGAGTGTCCCGACGCAACTCATTCCAACTCATTTCCCTTCTCCCTAACATAAATAGGATAGAAGGCTGAGTGTCTTTTAGACTGCCGTGGTGTAATTGATTAAAGCGTCGGCTATCGTCCTGATGGTCGACGGTTCGATCCCCACTGAGAGATTAGAAACATATATATATATATATATATATATATATATATATATATATATATATATATATATATATATATATATATATATATAAAATAAAAATATTACTGTTGTTACAAAGAAACATAATTCATTAACTGTAAATGCAAGGAAACTAACCAACTCAAATTGTAAACAATTAACCCCTTCATCACCATGACGTAGGTTTCATCTTATTCTGGTTACCAATAGACGATTTTGTTTAGCTTATATTCTACCTCTAGGACTAAAAGGGGTAAATACCATCTCCATAAACCCTCTGAATAACATAGGTTCTTCTCAAACTGCATACAAATCATCTAAATGTAACTCCATTAAATGGTAAACGGACGTCATCGTGCTGAAGGGGTTAAAGGGAGATGGTTTATTTGTCTAGCCTCTCTTCTCCCTCATGTTTAGCCCCATTAGTTTTCAGATATTAAGACGTTCGGCCCATTAGTTTGGGGACTAAGACTTTTCGCCCCATTTCGTGCTTTTGTCGTGTCTTTGTCCCAGTTTTGGTTTGACTTTGTTTGCAAGTTTTACATTTTAATTTAGGTGTCAATTTTTCCTGGCGAGCGATAGCGAGCCTGAAATTTTAAGAGGAATCGGCCTTAGGCCGGGACATTTGTATACCGAAAAACGTACACATTTACTTTGAAGGGGAGTCTAGGAGTCTGTTTGTGTAAGCTTGATCGAGGTATAGCGAGAAATATAGGAATAAATTAATTAAGAAAAAAAAAAAAAAAAAAACGGCCCATCTCCCCTTAGGTATATATTACGCTATCTGCAGTATGTAATCAAACCACACACACTGAATCACCTACCACACACAGATGTCCGGTCCTACATCCTGATAGCTCAATATTACTGTTCCTGTACCACCAACTCCACCACCCACCTGCAAGGAAATTGTATGTATTAATTAATGTTCAATGGATATAAACCTTACACAAAATAATACGAATTTAATTAAACAATAATATTCCAGTTCAAATGCATCCACCTTTCTCTCCCCATTTTCCTTTCCTTTTAAAATGTCTTGGGCCATGTCTACAACACGGTCCACCACTCTCCAAAGAGACTTAGTGCAGAGAAGAAGAAGAAAGCAACAACTGCAAAAGGGAGGAGGGGACAGTGAAAATTTGTAGAAAGAAAAGAAGAGAGGCTGAAGGCTTGGAAAACTGAACTGTGAGGATTACAGTTTAAAGTATTTAAATTTGAGTGCAAACGGAGAGGTGGCGAGGGGGAAATTGTGTGTGTGTGTGTGTGTGTATATATATATATATATATATATATATATATATATATATATATATATATATATATATATATATACAGGGTGTCCCAGGAGGAAAGGGCATAACTTTGAGAAATGATAAAAGAAATATTCTAAGCCTAAAATGTTCTATAAGAAATATTCCAAATCTCAACCAGTAAAGAGATATTGCATGTTGAAAATGGCATTATCTTAAGTATTTACAAAGGAATACAAAGGAATATGAAGGAATACAAAGGAATACAAAGGAAATCAAGCCACAACAGATCTAGTGACCCTTCTAGGTTGCTTTTCCTCCAAAACACTGAGGATCAAGTGTCCAAACAGTGGTTTAGAGTGGGTAAGGGAACATTGGAAAGAGAATTACTGCCATGGAACTAATGTCCGTGGCAGGATTAGGAAGTTAGTAGAGGACAGATGGGTTAGTAACTGAGGGGGGGATAAAATAAAGTTATTAATTTACAAACGCAGTCAGTCGCGGGTTTGATACGAGATATTTGTCTAGGCGGAGTTTAAATGAATCAACGGTGATGCAGTCTATAACGTTTCGGGGAAGCCCATTCCACAAGTTGACAACTCGATTAAAGAAGAAATTCTTAGATTCGTGCGAGTTAAAAGATTTACCAATAATTTTGCAACCGTTTCCCCGCGTGTAATTAGATTGGTCGATAGTGAAGTAATTACTACAGTTCATATTGTCGATGCCTTTGATGATTTTGAACACTTGAATTAAGTCACCTCTTAATCTGCGCTGGGTTAAAGGAAATAGATTTAATTCTCTAAGACGCTCTTCGTATGGTTTGTTCTTTAGGCTAGGTATCATTTTGGTAACTCTACATTGAACTCATTTTAGCTTGTTTATATCTTTTTGGTAATAAGGGCACCAGGATTGAACGCAGTATTCCAGAAGAGGGCGGACTAAGGAATTGTAAAGGGTTAGGATAACTTCTTTGGATTTTTGCTCAAATGACCTGCCTATAAAGCCAATTATTTTGTTTGTCTTCTTAACAACTTCTGAACATTGTTGACTCGGTTTTAGGTTACTCGATATTGTTACTCTTAGATCGGTTTCTCTGTTTACATTCTTAAGTTGAGTGCCATTCATCGAATAGTTTGCTTTCTCATTTAGGTATCCGATATGTAGTACTTTACATTTACCCTCATTGAAACTCATTTGCCAAATTTGGGCCCAACATGACAATTTATCTGGATTGTGTTGCATATCGTCAACTTGTTCTTTTGAGAGTACGCTATTTGCAATTTTTGTATCGTCAGCAAATTTTGGAGATAGTACAGGTGAGACCCTCATCTATGCCGTTGATGTACATTAGAAAGATAATTGGTCCTAGTACCGATCCCTGGGGAACCCCGCTACTTACATTGGTCCATTTAGATGCCTTACCGTTTATGACTACTCTTTGCTTTCTGTTGCTGAGCCAATTTTCTATCCATTTCAACACACCGTCTTGTATTCCATACGCTTCTAGTTTTAGCAGTAAACGTTTGTGGGGAACTTTGTCAAAGGCCTTTTGAAAATCAAGGTATATAATATCTACAGCTTTACTCTCATCGTAGAGGTTGAGGATATCGTGGAAGAAGTCTAAGAGGTTTGTTAAACAGGAACGTTTTTTATGAAAGCTGTGTTGATTATCTTTAAGTATGTTATTTTCCTCTAAGTGATTTACGAGTCTGTCTCGTATGACCGTTTCTAGCATTTTACATACAACTGAGGTTAAGCTAATTGGACGATAGTTACTGGGTAGGGATTTGCGGCCTTTTTTGAATATCGGTGTTATGTTGGCTAGCTTCCACTGATCAGGCATAGTTGCAGACTGCAAGGATTTATTGGATAGTAATGTCAGTGGTTTGGAGAGCTCATCCTTAGCTTCCTTTAGAACTCTAGGCGAGATTGTATCAGGTCCAGGCGTTTTATTTACCTTGAGTTTATCTAAACAATTCAGTACTTCTCTCTCTGTAACGATGATATTGCTTAGAACATCTGAATTATCAATCTGAATCGGCGATGGTGTAGGGATATCACTGAGGTCTTCTGTTGTAAAAACTGATGCAAAGAAGGTATTGAGGGCATTACTCATTTGTACTTCGTCTTTGGTGTATTCTCCATTTTCATCGACTAACGGTCCAACAGTTGAAGTAACTACTTTTTTCTTTCTGTTATAACTATAGAATTCTTTCGGGTTTGTTTTACTTTGATTCGCAATATGTAACTCTAAGGTCTTTTTACTTTGCTTAATTAACTTTTTGGCTTTGCGTCGTAGCTCTACAAATTGCACCCGTTCTTCGTAATTTTGTGAGGATTTTAATCTATCATTAGCAAATTTTTTAGCAAGCAGGCAGTTTGAAATATCTTTATTCCACCATTTGGGCTTATTATTATGGCCTGGACTCCGTATTTTCGATGGTATGCAGTCTTGCACTGCTTTTAGGTAAGTGGTTTCGAATAACATCCAAGATGTATTTATGTCGTTATTGTTAATTAAAAAGCTCCAGTCAGTTTCTTTAAACATAGCTCTAAGTTTATGGAAGTTTGCTTTCTTGAAATTAGGGACTTTTTCGATGCTACTATTTGGTTCGTTACTAGTAAACTTTAAAGTGAAAGTTATCGTACGATGGTCGCTGTTACTGAATTCATCACCAACATTCAAATTCTCTATCAATTCTTCTTTTGTTGCAAGTACAATGTCAAGAACGCTATTACCACGGGTCGGCGTTCGAACAAATTGATAAAGCTAACTCTCTTGCAAGTTCGTATACAAGTCATGTTCGGAGTGTGCAGTAAGAGTATCGCCCCACTTGGTCACAGGTAAATTAAAGTCGCCAAAAATTACGGTATCTTGTGAGTTACTTACATCTGCAATTTGTTCGTAAATTTCTTGGTCAGTTTGCACTGATTGAGCTGGAGGTATGTATATTAACGCAAGTATTATTTTTGTACCTTTATTATTCTTTATTAGCACAAAAGGTGTGTCGACGTTCACAATTTGAGGTTTTGACAAGAGGGTAGGGTTAAGACTTTCTTTGATATAAAGTAAAACGCCACCTCCATTTCGATTTATTCGGCTTTTCTCAAGCATTACATAACCGGGAAGTGAATACTCTGCTAAAAAGTCTCTATCTTCTGTATTGAGCCAAGATTCTGTTATGCCAATCACATCATAATTTTCTGTAAACACTTGCTCCTCTAAATCTGAAAATTTATTGCGTATGCTACGAGCGTTTGCATAGAAAACCTTTAAATTTGTTATTTTAGAACTCACGGAACGCTCTTTAATAATATTTTTGATTCTTGTCGGATCTACATTTATGTTCATGGCTGTCCTAGGTCCTCGCTGTCTTCGGTCCTTATCGCTGGTGGTCCTCGATTGCCTCTGTTTTTTGCTTGGCGTTGGATGATTTATGTTACTGCTGCTTCTTCTCGGATGGCATTTTTTGATCCATGGCTGCGGACTGCTTCGTGTAGGAGACGACCCATGCGTGCTGAACCCACATGGTTTAGATGAGTGCCATCCTTGCGGAACAGAGTAGGCTAGTTGTAGAAGTTGTCCCAGAGGTTGATGAATTCAACTTCTTCCCTCAGACACAAATATTTTAGTCGGCTATTTGTGCTGAAGGCCTTGTCGTAGAATTTGTCAGGTGCGTCGATCTTGGGTAGAATGCCTGAGATGATGATATTCCTTGACTTGTTTTTGTAGTGCTGGATCATCTTGCGATATTTCTCCATCAACTCTTCGGATCTGGTGCGCATGACGTCATTTGAACCAGCATGGATGACAAAAATGGTGTTTTCATTTGCATCCTTTGTGGTATCTTCGAAGGCTTCCACAATGTCGTCCAGTCCAGCTCCTGGGATGCAAAATCTGTTTCGTCATAAGGGTGGCCTAGCTGTCCTAGTACCTACCACACCTCTATATAACTGCAGTTATGTTACCATGTTATTGTAAATATATTATAATTTTGTAAGTTGCAAAATGATTATAGATATGATAGCTCACTTTGGACCAGTTGGAAACTATCTGACATGGAAGAATCCATTGCAGTGAGGCGGGGAGGATACTATATAAAACCTTCAATATCTTTTTAACGGTTGAGATTTGGACTTTTTGTTATAGAATATTTTAGGCTTAGAATACCATGTTTGATCATTTCCCAAAGATATGCCCTTTCCTCCTGGGACACCCTGTATAATAAAATCTTTAGTAAATCGCGATTTACTCAATACATTAACAAATGGCACTTACATCCATTTGGACTATGTATGTATACAGTATATATGATTATTATAATTATATACTGTATATATAATATAAGGAGGATTTCCAGAGCTGGGGTCTCCGTCTTTTTTTCTGCTCTCCAGCTCTGGAAAGCCTCCTTATATTATCTCGGGTTACGCCCCTCTTTATGACGTAAAACCACTCATTACCATTCTACGTGTACATCACAACCAATCCTAGTACCTGTCCATAATGACGTATTAGGGTGGGGTCTCACAACGTGACCCGCTATAGGTAAAACTTTCCACTCACAGTCTCCATGCCAATATTTCATGCGCCGTGACACGTAATGTTGTGTGACTTGGTTTGATGAAATCAGTCCTGACATATGTGAATTCCATGACCTGCGGGGTCAAATGTATACATCCTGTTGCCCCACGGTCTGCATCCATTGTATTTGATACAAGGAAAATACAATGTTAATATTATAAGCTGTTATAATAGGGTTATTAGATTATTAGATTACCATAATTATGTGTACCCCTGTACATATATAAGTTATGAATTAATAATTGGATAAATTGGAGTACATAACATGCCCCCCTTAAAATTAAGAGATAATTTCCACCACTGAAATTACTCCCAAACAAATATAATAGAAAATGATTATAGTGTTAAGAACAAATTTTCTAGTTTTGTGATTTTTTTTTTTGTAAGATTTTCGAAGTTTGTAAACTCAATATGTAAAAGGAATTTAAAATTAAGAAGAATCTGGAAGAAAAATATTTACATAATGAAAAATAGAAAGAGATTATATTATATATAAGTGTACACATATCCCAAACAACAAAGACATAAGAGCAAATCGAACATAATTGAAGCAATGTAGAGAAAGTTCATCATTCTTTCGATAGGATCCACCAATTACCACAGCACTTAATCAATGTCTTTGATCGAAATTCTATCCAGTCATTAGTTGTACTGAAATATGAATACAAAAATTGTGTCAGTTATAGTCCAAGTTAACACTTAAATTAAAACTGATAACTCGTGTTTCAAGAGTTATAATACTAGATTTCAACATTGATAACACTGTGAGGAATTTCTAGATGTAGAGTGCAACTAATTTTCAATATAGATAAACACCATGTTGGAGCTTATACTGAGGAAAAGAAAGAGATAGGTAATACCTTTGAAATCTGGTTTTCAACATGGAATAACAAGGAAAGAAAATTAAACCAATCAGGTAATATGCAATATGCAATAACAAATCAAATGTGCAAAATAGTTATATACACAATCAAAATTACATAGAATATATCTAAAGAAATGCTGAAAATAGAAAACCTGAAAAAGGACCATTCAAATATACAAACAAAATATATGTAAAGTAAGTTAAACACGGAATCAGACCAACCAAAATACCACAGGTCTGTTTACAGGCCTCTACTGCCTTACACATTATGAAAACAATTCATGTTCTAACATTTTGAATAATCTCAATCCTTGTCAACCTACCCTCAATGTTCTTGGCAATTACAAGGGAAATGATAATGAAAATAAGCACGACAAGACCAGTGAACAGTGGCAGAGGGTAGATGTACTCCGGACGAACAAAATACATGGTGGCAGCGGTCCTCATGGTGTACTAGCGGTGGTCCTTTTTACAACAGAGGCTACATTCACATGTCGATTAATTGACCGCTAAAGCTACTAAAAGTATTTAATTCAAGTCACTGGAGTCTGTAAAATATAGTATTCACATACGGCTGGCATAAAGACTTCCTCATCTGGCAAGCACCGCGCCACTCCCACACAAATTCGGAGCTGGTCGCAATTTCGTCATAATAGTCTTGCGGCGGACCCACGGAATCCTCAACTTTGTCTGACGGCGGAGGAGTCTTCATGGACATGGTATGACGTGTGGAGTGATTAGTCATACATAGGAGGACCAAGTTTGAGTGACAGTGGTTTGAGGCCGAAATCTTGACGTCGCCGGCAGTGAAAACAGCCCAGCCCAACTTGCCCTAAGTCACAACAATTCTCTTCAGCCTACCCTACCACAGAGGCACTGCAGGCAGTAGTACCTTGCTTGTGTTTGAGTGAGGACGTACATTGCTGTGGGCGTGACATTGAAGAGGTAACGTGTTACTGGAGGCCTTAAGTGTATCTTTCTATCCATAAAATTATACCAATCTTAATTCAATACATTCACTCAATTGTGTAATTCATTTTTTTTTTATCAGTCTTTTAATTAATTAATTAATTTGTGCAAAATAGGGTGTATTTAGATTCAGGATTTGTTGTACGGTGTTTTTACAGGAATTATTTACTATATCATATGGGAGGATTTTATATTATGTATTATATGTTTATCAAGTTGAAATTTCCACATGTTATTAAGACGTCTGCTTCAGAAAAATCCTAAGGTTCCGGCTGTCACAGTTGGACCCGAATTACTTAATATTACAGAGGATAGCGATTTTTCGGACGATTATTGGAGTGATTTTGATAATCATTATTCAGAGATTGAGTCTCAAGCAAATCCGGCTTCTTCGGGACTTCCACCTTTGTCAAAATTTGTAATCAGAGTGTGTTAAAAAGCGGGACTTTCAGAGATACGACCCCCACCTATTTGGAACCTTTGCCTAGTATAGTAATTCCCACACTTCCCGAAGATAACGTCATTTTGTCGGGTAATGAACCCCAGGCTTTCCACTTAAATGTTACCCATGGTGAGGCCGTAAAGAATTTCACTGGGTTGGAAGAACACGGAAATATTTGTTCAGTTTTGGATGATGTAGAGACGGAAATTGCAGCAAAAGGTATTACACAGGAGAAGGCCAAAATTTACATTTTTCGCTCGAAAATTGACAAGGGGAATACTCCAGCTGGATACCTTTTGGCTTGCGATGACCTCATAAATGCTAAGACTTACGATGAGTTCAGGGAAGAATTCCTAGAGAAATTTGGGTCTTCAGCTAAGGGGGAATTTGCGAAATTCCATGATTTCGCCGATCAGCTATTAAAGCAAAAGAAAAATCAGTCAGTAGATACATTATTGGCGCAGTGTTCACAGTTCGCGAATTGTATGTTGCATGATCTAGTTAAGGTAGGTTCACACATAGGCGAGTCGGAGCGCGAGGCCAACGCGAGTCACACTCGCCACATATCACCGTTGATGGAGCCCGAACCCAACGCGAGTAGCAGCTGATGCGAGTAAATACGCATATAACACGAATATAACACGAGTTTACATGAGTTTACACGAGTTCACAGGAGTTTACGCGAGTGTTGGCGAGTGTAACACGACCCCAACACGCACCGCCAAAATTTGAAAAATAACGGTAAAATTCCAGGGTACGAATAGTGAGAGTCTACACGAGTCTACGCGAGTGTCACAGGAGTTTACACGAGTTTACATGAGTTTACACGAGATGAACGCGAGTCTACAGGAAGTTAACAGGAGTGTATGGGAGTCTAACATGAGTGTGTGCGAGTGTTGACGAGTGTCAGGATACGTATATAAAGAGGCCCCCACTGGCACCATTGTTCACACCACGCAACACCACCACGGACGGACGTTACTCTGCAGGATACAGCCCAACTCACCCACCCACCCACCCACCCACACACCATGTCCATCAGGAGGCGGAGAGCGGCAGCTGTGCTCATACTGCAAATGGAGATGCGTCTCCTAGACCTAGAGGAGCTGGAGGAGAAGGAGGCTGAAGAAAGACGTCAAGGGGAAAGGCCACGAAGGAGAGTTTGGGCTAGGAGCTGGCTACTGAGACGGCCACAGTTCGGTGTGTACGAACAACTTATGGAGGAGCTTAAGAGAGAGGACCCCAAAGGATTCCGGAATTTACTACGTGTGGACGTCCACCTGTTTAGGGAGTTGGTGGCACTAGGCCTAGGGTAGAGAAGCAGGACACCTTCTGGAGGGAGGCTTTGTCACCTGGGCTGAGGATTGCAATCACACTCCGCTACCTGGCCACTGGTGACTCATATCCTAGCCTACAGTACGCGTTCCGTGTGGCCCGGAACACCATCTCCCTCATTGTGCCTGCAAAATGCGAAGCCATCATTGCAGAATACCAGGAGGAGGTTATACGTTGCCCCAGGACACCGGCGGAGTGGAAGGATGTTGCCAGTGAATTTGCCAAGTGCTGGGATTTCCCACAAACCGTTGGTGCCAACGACGGAAAGCACTGCGCCATCAAATGCCCTCCAAATGCCGGTACAGAATTCTACAACTACAAAGGCTTCCACTCCATCGTGCTCATGGCTATTGTAGACGCCGACTACAAGTTCCTCTACTGTGACATGGGTAATCACGGTAGCTCCTCAGATGGTGGGGTCTTTATAAGAACCAATATCAGAGCAGCATTGGATGGGTGCACCCTGGGACTCCCTGCTGCCGAACCCCTGCCCAACGACGACACACCTGTTCCCTACTTCCTGGTGGGTGATGACGCCTTCCCCATGCGAAGGTGGTTGATGAAGCCACACTCTACCCGGCGACTGAGTGTACCTGAACGTATCTTCAACTACAGACTGTCCCGGGCTCGCAGAGTTGTTGAGAACGCCTTTGGCATCATGGCAAGCAGGTATGTGTTTGATTATGTGACATGTTTGACCAGAAATACAGGTATCGGTGATGGCACCCTACTAATGTGAAGTATACTAGTCAGGTATTAAATATGCATGCTCGTAACCATTCTCCCTATAATTAATATGGATTAATACATCTCCCCCACATCCACAGAGTGTGAGTCGTCCACATCTGCAAGTCGAGTTTTAACTAAAAATGATCCTAACCATTATTTCCCTATTTAATATGAATTATACTATTCAGTGTTTAACCCTCTCACCACGGATGGGCTCTTGAACGCCCATAAAAAAGCATATAACAGGTTACCCGGATGGCCTCTTGAACGCCCAGTGGTTGAAAGCCTGTGAGCTTCGTGTGCGAGGCGTCGGTCCGACGCATGTAAACAACAGCCGGCTGGACCGACGCTCCGCATCTCCGGCCACAAGAAGGAGAGCGTCGCTTGTTCGTGTGTGCCTGTATGTTGTTGTTAAGTATCAAAAAGTGGTGTAAAGTGGCTGTTTTGGCCATAAAGTTATCTCCAATGAAATCATCATCACAGCTCAACCAGTTGACTTGGAGAGCTCTACTTAATGCCATTCTACAGGTAAATAACACGGCTACGCTTGGGGATGCGCGGGAATGCGGGAAGCAGTCTGATTAACGAATATACGGTAGCCTAGCCTAGACGTTTTTCGGCCAAAACACCCGGGTTTCGAGGAATATATATATAATACATAGCCGGGGCTGGAGGGTTAAATATACATGTTTTTTCTCTCCCTAATTCAGGTTCAGGTGCCTTCTCCACAGCATTGCCCTCCACCCGTCCCGTGTTGAGTCTGTGGTGATGGCGTGCTGTTGCATGCATAACCTTATGCGAATGAGGTACCCTAATCACCACGCCAACCTAGCGGACGAGGAGGACCCTGAGACGCATGCTATCATCCCTGGTGGTTGGAGGGAGGTGCGGGACAGGCTGAATCCCCTCCAGAGACTATCCAGGAATGTTGTGAGAGCCCAGGCCAAGAGGCAACGCCAGCACCTCACCGACTACTGCTCATCACCCAGGGGCAGTGTCCCCTGGCAGAACGACCTGATATAAAGGTATGTATCCATATGTTGCCATTGCTTTCATTAATATTTTTGTAGTTTACATATTTATATTATGTTGTTAATCATGTTTGAAATCAATTCAACCTCATTAATATATATTCTCTATTTGTTATTCACTTTTTATAAAGTCTCATATATTATGGTGTTCACCTTTTCCTATGTCGTTTCATAATGTTTAATATATAATATTTAATGTATATTTTTTATTTATTTATATTTCATGTTGGATATCAATCTGTATATTATTATTTGTCATCATATATCCTTTGCATATATTCCACATCATTATTTATGTTTTACTATCAATATTATTCCAGAAACCTATTTCAATCATATTATATGGTATTTTTTTTCTCTCTTCATTATTGATGTTAATATCAATATTATTTATAACACAACTTGAATTCATATTAACTTATATTTTTTCTCCGTTGACAAGTCTTTGCCATGTTTATAAAAGGAACCTTTCTTGAGAATTTTTACATATAAACTCTAATAATATAGTTTGGATCCAAAACAACAGCTGGAGGCACATTAATTTATTTTATTCATAAACATAGATATATAGCATGTCAATATATAGCCGAAAGTAATATAGTATGTAAATATATACCAGAAAGTATAGAAATAATAAGTGATATTAATTTTATGTGTAGACATAGTATTATATATATTCGTCATTCCCATCACTGGGGGGTTTATGACTTTATTATTATACACAAAGGTTTCACACATTTTCGTCATCCCCAGGCCTGGGGGTGTTGACTTGGGTGTTCAATCTTGTTTATAGGAAGTTCCCTGGTGTTGGTGGCCTACTAGTAGCTGGGCTTGAGGGAACCGGTGTTGCAATGCTGGCGCCATGTGTAGGGGTAAGCGACCCCGCCCACCATTCATGTATATGTGCAGGAGACCTGAATGGCGTACCAGCCATCAGCTCTTGGAATGTGGGGTTTGTGAAGGCTGCTGGCATGCGTGATGGTCCTGGCTGGGGTTGCATCTGTGGTGGTGTGGTGTGCAACTGAGGGGGGCCTGGTGGTGTGGTGTGCAACTGCGGGAGGCCTGGTGGTGTGGTGTGCAACTGCGGGGGTTTGCTGGTATCGCCATCTGGGGTGACGTGAAGAGGGTGACCTCATCCCTGGCCTGAAGGACTTGCTGCATTATCCTCCGTGACAATATCTCCCCTACAGCGTCAGGGAGCTTCTCGAGCTGCTGCTCCAAGTACCCCACGAACTGTCCATACTTGGTCTCCTTCCCAGCCAGGATGTCACCAGGCGTGACATGTCCTCCC
Source organism: Lithodes maja (assembly GCA_037953745.1). Classification (NCBI taxonomy): domain Eukaryota; kingdom Metazoa; phylum Arthropoda; class Malacostraca; order Decapoda; family Lithodidae; genus Lithodes; species Lithodes maja. Next base: position 85 of record JBAKBP010040470.1, on the reverse strand, counting down.
GCATCGCCTCCCGCATCGCACTCAGCTGTAGAAACAAGAGTATGCATGTTAAACACCTTTTGTACTTATAAAATAATACATACAT
>JBAKBP010040469.1:0-13539 GCA_037953745.1 Lithodes maja | reverse complement strand
GTTGAAAGTGACACCGTTGGTTGCACAGAGGGCCAGGTAATCAAAAGTGTGCCAAAATGCCTCCTCGACTGAAGAGTCCCACAAAAGGGAGTCGTCGACACACTTCACCTTACGAGGGACAGCCTGTATGATTGCGTCGAAGCGTCGGGTATAGGCGTCGCCAGCTGCCAAGTAGCCTTGAGGGGCCCTGATATACCTGTAACGCCCAAATTCTGTGATAAAAGTCGTAGCCTCCCTGCTGGATTCGTCGAGTAGAACAGCATGGTATCCATTCCAGGCGTCTAGGACCGTCTTACGAGTGCCTGCAGGGATGGATTGGGCCAAGTTGAATGGGCTCGGGGTGTGATGTGTCTCCCGAAGGCAGGCGTGGTTGAGTGCCTGCAGGTCAACTGTACGGCGGGGTTGTCCAGTTTTCTTGGCGACCACCACCATCCTAGAACACCAGGTAGTAGGGGTACCGATGGGGACAGGCTCAATAATGCCCAGTGCGACATCCCTGTCGAGATCTGCTTTGACCTGGGCCTTCCAATGATGTGGTATAGGGGCAGGGGTGTGCACGGCACGTGGAGATGTGCCAGGCTTGATGTGGATGTGCATGGGAGGGCCAGACATCGTGGGGAGTGGGCCGCTGGTGGTGTTAAATGCTGAAGATGCAAACTGTGACAAGAACCAGTCACGAAGGTCAGACAGGTGCAGGTCGTTAGGTGGGAAGGGGAGGGAAGTAGGCCGGTGTGGTGGAGGGGTCCTGGTCAAGGTGGGTGGTGGTTGGGCTGTGTGGGCGGCCATGCAGGGGGTAGGTGTGGGGAAGTCGGGAGGGATGATATGTAGTGCCCTACAAGCTGAAATGCTAATAAATAACGGTGACTGTGCCTGAATAATAAAAATATCATCATCAGTAGTGTAGGGGGTGCCGGCAACGTCAGTGGCGGTAATGGTAGTCGGCACATAACCCAGGACCTGGAGAGTGTGACCCCCCACGGCCGTGATCCGTTGGTGTGTAGGCTGTAGGTGGTGGCGTTGGAGGCCCAGTGCCCGTAGTAATTGCAAACCAGCCACAGATACTTGGGCACCCGTGTCAGGGTGGGCCGTGACGCTGGTGGGGTGAGAGTGGGGCGACATGGCAGTAGAAATTGTAATGGGCAAGGAGGGGAGCCGTGCGGGTGGTGGTTTGTTAACAGCCTGTTTGATAGTACCAATGATAACAGCCGCGGATGAAGGTGAGGGCGTGGAGTGACAAACTGTGGAGTAGTGGTTGAGTTTGTTGCACGACGGGCAGGTCTTGCCCCAAGCAGGGCATTTGGATGGGCGTTCGGCTCGAGAGTGTGTGGATAGGCCGCACCCACTGCACTGGGAAGAGGTGGATTTACAAACCTTGGCAAAGTGGTTAGGTTTATTACACGCCGTGCAGGTCTTGCCCCATGCAGGACACTTCGAAGATCGTTGGGCTTGTGAATGTGAAGATAGGCCACACCCGGAGCAACGTGTGGGAGATGAAGTGGGGCCGACGTGGGGAGGTGGTGGGGCGGGCGACGGGGGCTGAGTAGGTTGGGCGGGGGGCTGGATAGGGGCGGGGCGTGGGTAAGTACTCTTGAGACGCTGGTATGGTGATTTCACAGCATGTACCCCCGGTTGCATTGCCGTCTGATCGAGTGCCGCAGATTCGAACCCCACACAGTAGTTGATAACATCTTGTAAGGTAGGTAGGGTGCGGTCTTTAGTTAAAACATCTTGCTGAAGGGACGAATCACTAATCCCGATAGTCACTTGGTCCCGTATGTGCTCGTCAGAGACATCAGTGTGGCAACAGGGGCAGGTAAAGCCACAGTCCAAAGTGGCCTCCGTAATACGTGTGACGTAGTCCCGGATCTGTTCAGTAGGTTGTTGGAGAAGAGACCGGAAGTGGTGGCGAGCGGCTGCGCGGTTCCGTTGTCGGTGGACGAGTTGTGTGATGAGAGTTGCTAGGTCGATTTCTGGCAATGAGGAGAACGCCTGATTGTGAGCAAATATGGCGCTCTGAAGGGCAGGGTCGCACGTCTGGTAGAGCTCGATGGTAGCCTCGTGAGGTGGTAGAAGGACGAGCCGCTTGTAGACCTCCCAATCAGCCCAGAATTTGCGTAGGGCGTGTCCCGGCATATGTAAAGCGGCCTGGGGCCGCGTAGGGGCAGCCCGGCGGGGCGGGGCGGGGCGTGGCTGGGCTGGGTAGGAAGGGACTTGAGGTGGTGGTGGTGGTGGTGGTGGAGGTGGAGGTGGTGGTGGTGGTATGATGATGTCATGCGCAGAAGGGGCTGCGCCGTGAGGGTTGGTGCCAGCCGTACGATAGCCAGGGGGGGCATAATGGCCGCCGTAATACCGACCGTCGCTACCGGCACCAGTGTGGGCCTGGCCGTCAGTTGGGGAGGGTGTGGGATGTTCGCTCTTGAGAGGGTGGGTAAAGGGATTAGTCATGTTCATATTATGTAATAAAGACATGTGGGGAATAACTGGCACATGGTGGGGCACTGAGACATGGGCAACTGGCATATGGTGGGGCACTGAGACATGGGTAGCTGGCATATGGTGGGGCACTGAGACATGGGTAGCTGGCATATGGTGGGGCACTGAGACATGGGTAACTGGCATATGGTAGGGCACTGAGACATGGGGAGATGTATGAGGTGTGGGTGTCTGTGTAGAGGGATGAATAAGTGTATCACTGGTGGGGTGTGAGGCAAAGGATGGGTCAGCCTGGTGGGTAACATTACTGGCCTGGGGCTGATGTTGTAGAGGCTGGTGGGGCTGGAGATCCTGGCGGGGCGGTGGTGGAGCTGTCGCGGGGCGATGTTGTAGATGCTGCTGGTCCTGGTGATGCTGTAGAAAGGTGGCGATACTCGATTGGAGGGCGTCGATCCTTTCATTCAAGTAGATGATGGATGGGTATGGAGACAGGGCATCGGGTAATGAAGGCTCGACCGGTTGGGAGGTAGATGTAGCCGGGTGGGGACCGCATGGCGGCAAGCCGGCTTCCACAGCCGCTGCAGCCTCAGCTAGGTAGTGCAGGTTCTCCATGTAGGTTCAGATACTGATATACACTGCGCCATATAATAAAGATGAATGGAGATATAACACCAGTACTCTTCAATCCTTTATTGGCTAGGGTTGAGTACAGGAGCGCCGAGACGCTAGTTGGTTCTGTGAGAGTCTGGTGTGAACTGAAGGACTTGCTGCCTCCACAGGCCTGGGTGCCAGAGGCGCCCGCAAGTCTAAAGTGTCTCTGGTGCATATGGTGTTGGACAATAGTGGTGTATACATTATTATTATACTTACCTGTGCTAACTAAGCTCAAGTGACTTAGCCTAATCTAAACTCAAATAACTTAACCGAATCTAAGCTCGAGTAACTTAAACAAACTTAGCTTCACATAAACTAATCTACTGTATCTCCTCAGATTAAAAAGGTTCTGGGTTGCGCGACCACTGAGGCGACGGACGTGAACCAACTGTGTGTGACCGGTACCCTCTCCTCCATCGTTATGACCGCTGGGGCTGCCGTGTTCTCCCACTACGAGAACTGGAACTACATCGATGCCTTCTATTACTGCTTCATCACACTCACCACCATCGGATTTGGGGATTTTGTGGCGCTCCAGGTATTTGTGATAGTCATACAGCCATTAGCAACTACCCTGCTGCCCTCTCAGAGACAGATATCGTCTCACCCTGGCTCCTTCGGGGGCCCGAGCATCTGGAGCCGGACTCAGGACTGTTCGGCGAGACAGTCTGGGGAACTACAACAACAACAACAACAACAACAACAACAACAACTACTAAGCAGATGTTTGGAAGAATTATTGACTTTCTTTAACCCCTGCTGTACCGGCGACGTCTTATAAATTTCATTCTAGCAATAGTAAGACGATTTCGTGCAGCTTAAGAAGGATCTGTGGTAGTGAAAAGGGTTAAGGGAGATATTTCGATGCCTGTTCATTGCTGGAGCCCCTTTTTAAGCTGAATAAAATAGTCTAATAGTAGCTAGAATAAAATTAAAAGGATGGAACCGGGACTGAAAGGATAAATAACAGAAATAATCTTGGTATACCACTACATAATAAGTAGGCCATGACAACCAGATTTAAAACAGTGCCATCCAGATACAGATACCAAACTCTGACGAAAATTATGGGATACAACTGCTCATGTGGCACAAATGTTCTTTGCTTTCCTTGTTCAAATAAGTAATTTATGACCAGTCGGATATTTTTTACCATGAAGTGCATTTTGAGGTAAAAATTGGTGCTTAAAATTTATAATGGAAAATAATAAGAGAGGGCTGCAAATTCCATCGTAGACATTTTGATTGATGTTAAACTAAAACTCTTTGTAATAAATTAACATTAATCCTCCATTACAAATCCCAATGCACCTGAATAAATTAATGAAAACATATGGTCCTCCCGGGATTCGGACTTGGGACACCACACCCAGAACATAAGCATCTAAACCATTACACCACCAACACAGTTAAAGGATATGTACAGTCGCGCTAATAAGTGTTTTCTTGGCACCAATTATGTTTTGATCAAAAATTAATTGGTATCTGCAATATTTCAGCTTCATTTCTTCATATCGAGTGAAATATACAAATGTGTTCCTACACTTACCCACCCTATTCAACATCTGACAGACATTTATACAGCACAGAGCAAGCCAAACGTAATGACAGGTGGGACATGACTTATTAGCGCGACCGTACACGATCACGATGCCTTCTCTGTGGTCAATAAAGTATCTGTCTATCTCTCCCCAGAAAGAGGAGGCCTTAACATCGAACTACGGGTATGTGGCTCTGTCCCTTATCTTCATCCTGTTTGGGTTGACGGTGGTCGCTGCCTCCATCAACTTGCTCGTCCTCCGCTTCATGACCATGTAAGTTTTAAGGGGAGATAGCCTGGTTTTTCTGGTCCCCCTTCTTCCTCGTGTTAAGTCCCATTGGTTTTGAGATTATAAGACGTTCGGTCCATTAGTTTGGCGATTTTACGACTTTACACCCCATTCTTTGTCCATATTATGACCATTCGTGCCATTTAGGTGTCGATTTTTTCCTGGCGAGAGATGACGAGCCTGTAATTTTAAGAGTAACCGGCCTTCAGCCAGGACATTTTTCTACCGATAAATGTACACATTTATCTTGAAGAGGGGGTCTAGGGGGTGTTTTTTACAGCTTGGTGGAGGTCTAGGGAGGAAACTAAAACAGAAGAAAAAAAAAATAAAAAATTGACCAAAATCCAGCCCATCTCCCCTTAACCCGAGAAGTGCAATATAACTCACAGAATTATCTGTATAGCGAATGCGATAGGCCTCACGGAAGCAAGGCCATGAAAAAACCTTTCAAAAACTTCCTTTCTACCGCTCATCCATATGTTTCTCACCCCCCTCTCTTCCCCACCTTTTTTCCCCCTTCCCCCCTCCTCAATTATCACCTATTTCTCCTCTTATTTTCATCATTTAGCGGCCATTTTTTGCGGGAATTATTCTCCCGCGGTTTCGTACATAACAGCGAGTCATTTAGAGATCCAATGCAACAAGCGAATCTCTCCCGCATCAATCAGTGTTGCAAGACAGCTCAGAAGGGGGGGGGGGGGGGTTTGTCTCGCTGCCTCCCGCCTGAGAATACAAGCGGGTCGGGAATATCGTCTTTTTTAGCCACCCAAATGCTTTCCCAACTTATTTTATCACTCTTGAAGGTTCATATGTTCATCATATTAGTAAAATATGTGCTCATGGAAAATAAATTATGGTTTATATGATAAATATAACTAATTATGTCAGAATCTTGGGTAATTATTTCGCATATAACTACGTTGTTCACACCCCCTATTTAGCGCTTACCGGGTTAAGCTGATATTACACGAGAACAATTTTAACGGCAAATTTATGTTGGTGCTCCTTATTCACAGCTATTTTTACACACATGATATTACTGGTGAATTTGTGTACGTGTTCGGTATCCGTGCTTGTTCGTTTTACACGGGCAGATTTAGTAGCAAATTTGTGTCGTCGTATGGGTACTCCAAGCACTGGCCTCAAGAGAAGTTTTAGTAGTAAATATCTGTCGGTGTCTGGTGTTCCATCCAGTGTTACAGAATCAGTTCTAGATGTCAGTATGTGCCAGCGTTTGGCATTCATTATGGAATGTTCAACGTTTTTGAGAGATTTTGTGGTATTAAATCTAGGCTAGTTGTCATTATTCAAGACTATCAGTTATAACATTCAAGTTTCCAACATAATATTTGAGTCTAAGGCAGTGAAGTTATTCGTCCATGTGAACCGATATCTATTCTTAGTCCCCCAGTTACCCTTTTTGTGGTCAACATTGCTTTTCACTATAATAAGATGGAGTTGTATTTTGCCAACATTACAAAAAAGGGTGATATTATAAACTATGTCAACATATTCTATGCTTACACGAAGGTCTGTAATGGGCTACTAATGTAATCTGCATTCTGTGCGTGTGACTGAAAACTCCCAAACGGTTCAAAAGGTAAACACTTGGTACAAAATTTCACCCTATCTTCAATTGTTTCCTCTAGCTTCACCTCCCAAATACTCCAGAATAACCAGATATGTTATTACTCTGGCTTCCATCACCTAATACTCCAGAATAACCAGATATGTTATTACTCTGGCTTCCATCACCTAATTGTCCCTCCTGGGTTTAGCCGGTATTACACGGACGCTTATTTATTCAACGCTTTTCGGAAACTCTGGTGTGACAGCTTAGGAGTTTAAAGCTTTATAATAATTATCTCACTTCATTTACACTATCTTCAGTCTAGCTTTGGATACCAAATGCAAAGGATCTTAATTTTGGCCATCATTAATTGACAGTAAAACTATCTTGTGATACCCTTCAAATGTCTATATTAAAGTAACTTTGTCTGAATATATATATATATATATGATTCTATGAACCGCATTGCAAAGTTGTATAGCCTTTACACAGTGCTAGAAGCATTTACAGAAAAATGCAAATACGTCTACACAATAAAAAGTCCGAGTCAATGAAATAGTTGAGAGGCTGACAAATAGCTTCACCATTGGATGTCTCCAGGTTTGCCAATGTAAACTTTTCACAAGCCTAAACAAGATGCCCCGACAAATTTCTTTAAGGGGTCCTACCTCGTTTTTTTTTCTCTCTCCCTCTCTGTGTTGCATCCATTCGGCCCCATTCAGCCTACTGTTTTAAGGCGTTTATCCCCTACAGTTGTAGATCTTTTTCCTGTCAAGCGGTAGCGTGCCAGTATATTTAACAAATGTTTTTGACAGCAGGCTAAATTTGTAAATTTGTTGATAAAGAAAATTAGGCTGAATGGATACAAGCCAGCGAAAGAGAGAACAGGATAGAAAAAAAGCAGGTCACCCCCATTAAGTGTACAACAATAATCTATATATTGAAATGTTTGTTCTTATCTTTCAGGAACACCGAGGATGTTAAAGCAGGTGACTACGAGATGCAGGATGCCTCCCAGTCGGTGGTGACGCTGGACGGGGAGCTCATGGCCATCAACGGGAAGCTACTGGCCGGGACCCACGACACAGAGCTGGGGGGGTCACAACAGATACTTGGGTCATACACCAGCATAGCCACCGTGTGTTCCTGTACTTGTTACCCCAGGCCACACCACAGTCCCGCTGACACCAGGCGCAGGTCACTCTATTACCTTAAGGGGGGGATGGCTCACTTTTTGTTCAATTTTTTCATTTATGTATTATATTTTTAGTTTCCTCCCTAGACCTCCATCAAACTTATAATAACAACCCCAGGAACCCCCTTCAAAATATATTTGTACATTTTTTGGTAGAAAAATGGTTCCTCCTAAATTACAGGCTCGCTCTCGCTCGCCAAGAAAAATCGACACCTAAATGAAACGAAAAGTCTCAATATAGACACAGAAAAGTGGCGAAAGAACTTAAAATCGCCAAACTAATGGGTCAAACGTCTTAAAATCTGAAAACTAATGGGGCTAAGCATGAGGGCGAAGAGGGGCCGGAAAAACGACCCATCTCCCCTTAAATGTTTCATAATCCATTAATTGACTATTTTATAGAAAAGAAGAATGAAGAATATTCTAGTCTGGAGTATTCCCTAAATGATGATGATTAACCACTCTGCCTTACTATGCATACATACATACATAAATACATAAATACATAAATACATACAACTTTAATGATTTTCTATGCAAACGCTCGTAGCATACCAATAAATGTTCAGATTTAGAGGAGCTAGTGTTTACAGAAAATTATGATCTGATTGGCATAACAGAATCTTGCCTCAATACAGAAGATAGACTTTTTAGCAGAGTATTCACTTCCCGGTTATGTAATGTTTGAGAAAAGCCGAATAAATAGAAATGGAGGTGGCATTTTACTTTATATCAAAGAAAGTCTTAACCCGACCCTCTTGTCAAAACCTCAAATTGTGAACGTCGACACATCTTTTGTGCTAATAAAGAATAATAAAGGTGCAAAAATAATACTTGCATTAATATACAGACCTCCAGCTCAATCAGTCCAAACTGACCGAGAAATTTACGAACAAATTGCAGATATAAGTAACTCACAAGATACCGTAATTTTTCGCGACTTTAATTTACCTGTGACCAAGTGGGGCGATACTCTTACTTCACACTCCGGACATGACTTGTATGCGAACTTGAAAGAGAGTTCACTCTATCAATTTGTTCGATTGCCGACCCGTAGTAATAACGTTCTTGACCTTGTACTTGCAACAAAAGAAGAATTAATAGAGAATTTGAATGTTGGTGATGAATTCAGTAACAGCAACCATCGTACAAAAACTTGCACTTTAAAGTTTACTAGTAACGAACTAAATAGCAGCATCGAAAAAGTCCCTAATTTCAAGAAAGCAAACTTTCATAAACTTAGAGCTATGTTTAAAGAAACTGTCTGGAGCTTTTTAATTAACAATAACAACATAGATGCGTCTTGGGATTTATTCGAAACCACTTACCTAAAAGCAGCGCAAGACTGCATACCATCGAAAATACGGCGTCCAGGCCATAATAATAAACCCAAATGGTGGAATAAAGATATTTTAAACTGTCTGCTTGCTACAATTTTTGCTAATGATAGATTAAAAAGTAAAAAGACCTTGGAGTTACATGTTGCGAATCAAAGTAAAACAAACCCGAAAGAATTCTATAGTTATATCAGAAAGAAAAAAGTAGTTACTTCAACTGTTGGACCGTTAGTCGATGAAAATGGAGAATACACCAAAGACGAAGTACAAATGAGTAATGCCCTCAATACCTTCTTTGCATCAGTTTTTACAACAGAAGACCTCAGTGATATCCTTACACCATCGCCGATTCAGATTGATAATTCAGATGTTCTAAGCAATATCACCGTTACAGAGAGAGAAATATTGAATTGTTTAGATAAACTCAAGGTAAATAAAATGCCTGGACCTGATACAATCTCACCTAGAGTTCTAAAGGAAGCTAAGGATGAGCTCTCCAAACCACTGACATTGCTATTCAATAAATCCTTGCAGTCTGGAACTATGCCTGATCAGTGGAAGCTAGTCAACGTAACACCGATATTAAAAAAAGGCAGCAAATCCCTACCCAGTACCTATCGTCCAATTAGCTTAACCTCAGTTGTATGTAAAATGCTAGAAACACTCATGAGAGACAGACTCGTAAATCACTTAGAGGAAAATAACATACTTAAAGATACTCAACACGGCTTTCGTAAAAAACGTTCCTGTTTAACAAACCTCTTAGACTTCTTCCACGATATCTTCAACCTCTACGATGAGAGTAAAGCTGTAGATATTATATACTGTACCTTGATTTTCAAAAGGCCTTTGACAAAGTTCCCCCACAAACGTTTACTGCTAAAACTAAAAGTGCATGGAATGCAAGACGGTGTGTTGAAATGGATAGAAAATTGGCTCAGCAACAGAAAGCAAAGAGTAGTAATAAACAGTAAGGCATCTAAACGGACCAATGTAGGTAGCGGGATATCCCAGGGATTGGTACTAGGACCATATCTCTTTCTAATTTACATCAACGACATAGATGAGGGTCTCACCTGTACAATCTCAAAATTTGCTGACGATACAAAAATTGCAAATAGCGTACTCTCAAAAGAACAAGTTGACGATATGCAACACAATCTAGATAAGTTGTCATGTTGGGCCCAAACTTGGCAAATGAGTTTCAATGCAGATAAATGTAAAGTACTACATATCGGATACCAAAATGAGAAAGCAAACTATTCGATGAATGGCCCTCAGCTTAAGAATGTAAACAGAGAAACCGATCTGGGAGTAACAATATCGAGTATCCTAAAACCGAGTCAACAATGTTCAGAAGTTGTTAAGAAGGCAAACAAAATAATTGGCTTTATAGGCAGGTCATCCTAACACTTTACAATTCCTTAGTCCGCCCTCTTCTGGAATACTGCGTTCAATCCTGGTGCCCTTATTACCAAAAAAATATAGACAAGCTAGAACGAGTTCAACGTAGAGTTACCAAAATGATACCTAGCCTAAAGAACAAACCATACGAGGAGCGTTTTAGAGAATTAAATATATTTCCTTTAACCCAGTGCAGATTAAGAGGCGACTTAGTTCAAGTGTTCAAAATCATCAAAGGCATCGACAATATGAACTGTAGTAAGTACTTCACTATCGACCAATCTAATTACACTCGGGGAAACGGTTGCAAAATTATTGGGAAATCTTTTAACTCACACGAATCTAAGAATTTCTTTTTCAATCGAGTTGTCAACTTGTGGAATGGGCTTCCCCGAGACGTTATAGACTGCAGCACCGTTGATTAATTTAAACTTCGCCTAGACAAATATCTTGCATCAAACTGACTGCGTTCGTAAATGAATAACTTTATTTCATCCCCCCCTCAGTTACTAACCCATCTGTCCCCTACTAACTTCCTAATCCTGCCACGGACATTAGTTCCAGGGCAGTAGTTCCCTTTCTAATGCTCCCTTACCCACTCTAAACCACTGTTTGGACACTTGATCCTCACTGTTTTGGAGGACAAGCAGCCTAGAAGGGTGACTAGACCTGTTGTTGCTTGATTTCCTTTGTACTCCTTTGTGCTACATACATACGCTTCATAATTCTGGCTCGGCAAGGTTGTGTGTATGGTGAAAAGTGTTAATGGGTTAATAGTGTGCTCTTTGAGTGGCTGTGGTTTTATGTGTACATTATAAATAGTATTTTCAGGTACTTTCATGCTAATTGGGTGCAATCATTGACACGCAATGCTGTTCTGCAATATCCCTAATCCCTGCAATTATAATATAATAATAATAATAGGCAATTTGGAGGCTGTAGGTGTCAACTAACTCCCAACTGGGGTCGAACTCTGAACCATATCCTGATCGTGCAATATTCAGGAGCTAAAATTATAGCTACAAATAGGTACACATATACAATTATAGCTACAAATAGGTACACATATACAATTATACCTACAAATAGGTACACATATACAATTATAGCTACAAATAGGTACACATATACAATTATACCTACAAATAGGTACACATATACAATTATAGCTACAAATAGGTACACATATACAATTATAGCTACAAATAGGTACACATATACAATTATAGCTACAAATAGGTACACATATACAATTATACCTACAAATAGGTACACATATACAATTCTTATATTTATAAAGATTTTGAATATTAGTTTATTAGGAAAATTCCTTCTCCACATTCCTCAGCTTATCGCCCAAATTTGCTTAAAACACCTATGCCGGCGGCGTCTTTTATATTTTATTATAGCTATGTTTAGACGATTGTGTGCAGTTTATTATAGCTATGTTTAGACGATTGTGTGCAGTTTATTATAGCTATGTTTAGACGATTGTGTGCAGTTTATTGTAGCTATGTTTAGACGATTGTGTGCAGTTTATTATAGCTATGTTTAGACGATTGTGTGCAGTTTATTATAGCTATGTTTAGACGATTGTGTGCAGTTTATTATAGCTATGTTTAGACGATTGTGTGCAGTTTATTGTAGCTATGTTTAGACGATTGTGTGCAGTTTATTGTAGCTATGTTTAGACGATTGTGTGCAGTTTATTGTAGCTATGTTTAGACGATTGTGTGCAGTTTATTGTAGCTATGTTTAGACGATTGTGTGCAGTTAAAGAAGGATCTGTGGTAATAAAAAAGGGTTAAGAGAGATACCTCGAACCTGTTAATTGCTGGAGGCTCTTTTTAAACTGCACAAAAATCGTCTAATAGTAGCCAGAAGAAAGTTAAAAAGACGTAGCCGGCACAGAAGGGGTTAAGACACCTTGGATTTTCTCTTTCTCAATGTTTGGTGGAAAGATTGAGGTCAGTGAGCGTAAATAGAACTGACTCATGTGGACTAGTGGGTTTGTTGCAAATGTTCGTGTTATGTTCTCCCGCACACACGACTAAATTCATATTATCACCAACTCACCAATTAACTTACAAACAAACCTAATTAGTGAAATCAATGACACTAATGAATACATTTGGTATTCCATGGATTCGAACCTAGGTTACTCACACCGAAATTTCTCTTTCCCTAGGTCCCCCTCCCGTACATTATTCGATCAAAAATCGGGACAAATTTGCTTAAGACACCTTGGATGTTCTCTTCCTCAGTGCTTGGTAGAGTGTAGAGGTTAGCGAGCGTAAAAAGATCTGACTCATGTGGACTAGTGGGTTTGTTGCAGATATTCGTGTTATGTCTCTCCCACACACACACGACTAAAATCTACCTGTCTTTCTCTTTCCACACGACTAAAACCAATCTGTAGTTCTCTTTCCACACATCTAAAACCAACCTGTCTCTTTCCACACAACTAAAACCAACCTGTCTCTTTCCACACAACTAAAACCAACCTGTCTCTTTCCACACAACTAAAACCAACCTGTCTCTTTCCACACAACTAAAACCAACCTGTCTCTTTCCACACAACTAAAACCAGCCTGTCTCTTTCCACACAACTAAAACCAACCTGTCTCTTTCCACACAACTAAAACCAACCTGTCTCTTTCCACACAACTAAAACCAACCTGTCTCTTTCCACACAACTAAAACCAACCTGTCTCTTTCCACACAACTAAAACCAACCTGTCTCTTTCCACACAACTAAAACCAGCCTGTCTCTTTCCACACAACTAAAACCAGCCTGTCTCTTTCCACACAACTAAAACTTCCCTCTCTTTCTCTTTCCACACGACTAATACTAACCTGTGTTTCTCTCCCCCCAGGTCGCCCTCCCGCATCTCTCACCTGTTAGTGGACCAGGGGGGTACCACCAAGGCGGCGCCCCTAACCCCCCCGGACCAGTTCCCGCCCCCTCCTCCAGGACACCTTCATGGTCGCTAACTACTTCAAGATGAAGCGATGTTCTGTCTGAGGGCCAGGTTTTAGGGAGAGCTTTATTAGATAGACAATATATATAGTCCTTTATATATGTATTGGATAGACAATATATATAGTCCTTTATAT
>JBAKBP010040468.1:0-13541 GCA_037953745.1 Lithodes maja | reverse complement strand
GTAATGATGGTGGTAATGGTGATGGTGGCGGTGGTGTAGGATAGTGGCAATGGTGATGATGGTGGTAATGGTGATGGGGGTTGATGGTGGGGAAGTAATAGTTTTGGTGTGGTGTTAGTGGTTGGGGTGTTATGTTGCGGTTTGGGAGAAAGTACGCCAAGGATAAGATTTATATGGTTATGGTAGTGGTAGTAGTAGTAATAGTAGTAGTAGTAGGGGGTTGGTGGTACTGGTGTGGTATGGGTGGTGATAGTGATTGTACCACCACTCAACGTTATTGGTGGGGAGGTAATGGTTTTAGTGGTGGTGGTAGTGGTTGGGGTGTATTGTGGTTTTGGAATAAGTACGCTAAAGATATATATATATATATATATATATATATATATATATATATATATATATATATATATATATATATATACAGTATATGGTTGTGGTAGTATTACTAGGGGGTTGGTGGTAATGGTGTGGTGTATGTGGTGATAGTGAATATTCTACCACACGTTATTGATGGCAGTGAAAGATCATGGTGACTTTGGAATATAGAACTGACGTTGATAAGACAATATAGATTAAAACTTATTTGGAAAATATATGCAACCGTGTTAATAATTATTAGCATAATTAGATAAAGCCTCTCTCCCTTAAGTAATTTAGAAATAATGGTCTTGTCCTTCCATATGGTCCTACTTTATCCATTGTTGTCATCTTTGTCCAATTCAATGTTTCTGAATGTTTCTCCCCTCCCGACCCACCCCTCCCCATCTCTCTCTCTCACTCTAACACACCCTTTCTCTCTTTCACATACACTCTCTCTATCTCTCTCTCACACACACTCTCTCTCACACACACACTCTTTCTCTCAGCCTCCAGCGCCTCATAATCCCACTGTTAAATACTGTGATGGGGAGGTGGCGTGAGCTCTCCCAAGGCACTGCTGGTAATGCATTTAATTACTTCCACATGCTCACCAGTTTTTATACCTTTCTTCATGTCTCCCTTTCTCCTTCCTCATCCTCACAAATCATCTCATCCAAGCATCATGTATAGTGTTTTCGTTATCAACTACAATAACAAATGCATCGTTCCCATATGCTTTCCAGATTATAAGTGTTTCGACATGCCTAATCCTTCCCTGCCTCTCTGTTTCCCTCCTCAATGCTTCTAGTTCGTGGTTCCAAACTAGACAGCATCTGATTAATTCCATATGCCACTAACTTACTCTTCCTTTATTTTTCTCTTCTCCTTCTTCCTCACTCTCTCTTCAAATATCAAAATACTCATCTTAAAATCACGTAATGTTTTTCATTGTTTCCAACTATAATCTATCTGATTACTTCTGATCAAAGTGACCTTTCTACGCCAAATGTAATACTGTCTATAGACAATTTTGTAATATCAATAATTTGTGTGGCAGAGTACGGCCTTGCTCACTGGGAACTAACAATTTGTTTTTATTATCTATTTTTTTTTTTTTTTTTGTTAGACCTCCGTTTACGAATTGTAAACATCCTTTAACATTATCTTGGGTTCCCGGTTACTTAAACACTTGAAATAGCTTTCTCATATGTGCTAGCAACATATATATGAGTCCCAAAGTATGTTAATAATCATAGTTTAGCTAACTCCTACAATATGCTATGTATTAAATACTATATCCTACTAGCTCTGAGTAGATAATATTATTTTCAATCATTATCTAGGAAACACAATATACTTTTAGTTCTGGATTTGATTTTATTAAAAAGGGTATTTTCTTTACCAAGTTTTATAGAACATTTGTAAATTGTTATGAAGTAAATTGTAATGACAATATGAATCGTGTTAAGTCAAGAACAGGGTGTGCACAGAACCATGAATCCACAAGAAGAGTTGACATTGAAGGGGTTTAAGATTAACGTTTAGGCTAATGACTGTTAAGGGAGCCCACTTCGCTTTTTTTTCTCTTTCTGTCCCTCTCTCTTTGGCTTGTATCCATTCAGCTCCATTCAGCCTACTGTTTAAAGACGTTTACCTCCATCCAGGTGTCAATATTATCCTGGCGAGCGGTAGCGAGCCAGCATAATTATATATATATATTTGTTTTGACAGCAAGCTAAATTTGTAAATTTTTCGATAGAAAAATGTCTCCGGCGAAGCCAGATTTCTCCATACAATGCTAGCTCGCTATCGCTCGCCAGGAAGAAATAGACACCTGGATGGGGATAAAAGTCTTAAAACAGTAGGCTGAATGAGGCCGAATGGATACAAGCCAGGGAAAGAGAGAAAAGGAGAGAGATAAAAAAAAAGCCGGTGACCCCACTTAAGGCATTGTTATCCATGCTGTCTTAAGTGTACACATTTAATATGATATTCCATTTTACATATAGATAGTTATATGTACATTTTATGTATAATGCATAGAGTATGACTATGGCTCCTATATGCCATAGGTTTCATTCATACATGACTCCCATTTTCCGTCCTTGCCCCCGCAACAAATAGTATCGTCTCTATTTCCAACTAGGCCTATATAAAAAAAATTAAAAAATAATTATATATATATATATACCAGTATATAATTTATATATATACAGTATATATAGACTGTATGCTACATTCCAATTTTTAATAGTGTTCACCTTATTTAGATCGTGTGTGCTTGATCCCGCTTCGCTCCCTCTATGTATATCATCACCTTGAATTATCTCTCTCTACCTACATACATATTGTCACCTTTTTGTAGAGTTCGCCATTTCTAGTGGCACCGAGGAGCCAATTCCACTACTATCCCTGCCTGTATTCTGTCAAGCTTATCATGTGGCAGAAACAGTGAAGATACAGCCCGGGTACAGCATAGTATGTTCATGGCCGGTAATTTTTAGCCCTCTTAGTACCGAGAAGAATTGATTTCATATCATCCTACAAGTCGTTATCGTCAAAATGAATGGAGCAAATCACTGCATATTTTGGGCTGATTTGATATGTTCGTCGACAGGGATTTACCCACACATAATTGTGTATTAAAAGAGTCCTTGTTGGTAAACACAAGGTCAAAGAATATTGTTCCCCGTGTGGTTTATTGATATGCTGGGTAAAGGCGGTGTCACACGAGCGATTTATCAGTCAATTTTTATGAGTAATTGTAGTCTTGCATCTTCTGAATTAAATTTGTATACTATTTCAATCTCAAAATTGTATATGAAGTCCGTCTGTTTGTCGATACCAATGTGAAAATACCAAGATATAGTGGGAGAAAAACTTGCTCATCGAAAATTTACGAAAATAGCACTCGTGTGACATCGGCTTATGATTAGAAAAACTGCAGAGTTTAGATAGCTCTCTCTTGTTTGCTTCTCCGGTGTTATTCTCCACTACCGGATTATCTAATTGTAATGTTTGCCAGGTTAAAATCTCCTAACCACATAATATTTGGCTTCGATTTTCCCAGGCCTTCCAATACTGTTTTCATGTCGCTGAACTGGGGTTTGAATTCTTCTACGGATGTGTTAGGGGGTCTGTATGTGACAATAACAGTTAAATTAATGGAATTTATTTTAACCCCAAGTATTTCCGTCACTTCACTGTTGTTATTTAGAGATTCACTACATATCAGGAGTCACGGATGTAACTCGATCAAAAAACATTCTTTACACTGGTGAGCTGTAAATAATCTAGTGTGAACGGAATGAATCGGGCGAAACATACGTCTGTGAGGTATTATCATAAGATTTCGACTGAAGGATCTGTGGTAGTGAAAAGGGTTAAGTGAGATAGTATCAAGCCTGTTTATTGCTAGAGGCCCAATTTAAGCTAAATAAAATCGTCTAGTAGCAGCCAGAATAAAGTTAAAAAGATGGCACGGTACTGGAAGGGTTAAAATATAATGCAAAAATGCCAAGCTTGGTTTACCTTCTCCCATGTTGTCCTCTTTCTCACACCCTGCAAGGCACGAAGTGAAAGCAAGCCGGTCAATGCAATGATATTGGTCGGCTTCGTTATGATCGCGAATGGAACAACACGAATTCGTGAGGAGAAAACTATTGTGGAGCAGCGAAAGGGAAGGAGGAACACAAAAAAAGAAAAGAAATATGAAGCAGATTGTAAATAATAGCATGCATGGGTGAAATATCAGATGAAGAACACCTACACTAGTAATAAAGTGAGTGCAGGTGACCAATTAAGGGGAGGCAGATCGTTTTTATGGACTCTCTTCTCTCTAATGTTTAGCCCCACTAGTTTTGAGATTATAAGACGTTCAGCCCATTACTTAGGCGATTTTAACACCTTTCGCTCCATTTCGTGGTCAATTTTAAGACCTTTCGTGCCATTTAGGTGTAGATTATTTCCTTGCGAGCGATAGCGAGCCTGCAATTTTAAGAGGAACCGGCTTTCGGCCGAGATATTTTTCTACCGAAAAATGTACAAATTTATCTTGAAGGGGGGTCTAGGGGGTGTTTTTCTAAGCTTGATGGAGGTCTAGGGAGGAAACTAAAAAAATATATGAATAAATGAATCAATAGACCAAACACACGGCCAGTCTCCCCTTAAGTGACTTTACTGTGACAAGTACACCCGTATTCAAAAGATCGTCGATAACCTTGGTGAGAAATCGGGTAAAATATTACGAACGAAAAGGAAAACAAAATCAGATGAATAGTAGGCCTACTCAGAATGAATTAACCCATACAGTACCAGGGACGTCTCTTTTATCATATTCTTTCAACTACTAAACGATGTTATTCAGCCTAGGAACGACCTCTAGCAATAATAAGGCTTCAACCTGATTAAATAACACTATGAATATTCCCATATTCAAAATATGTTACAGGGGGACAATGCCTAGTGAGTTCACTGCTCAATAGGTGGCGTTCTGAGAGTGAGGGTCTGAGTCTGGAGGGTGAGACGGTGAAGCACTTGAGCGAAGCAACCGGCCGCTTCAGAGATGGAGCTGCTTCGAGCCATGATGGTTGCTTCACATGTCTCACTCCCCAGACTGGAACAAGACCTCACGGGCTTCACCGTGTTGAACGGTGGAATGTATAGGCTCTCAGCCTATGCCCGAGAGGGAGTAGTTGGAATAAAAAAAAAAAAAAAAAAAAAAAAAAAAAAAAAAAACTATTTCAACCAACCTTTTTAACTACCATAGACCCTTTCTAAGCTGTATAATATCGTCTAAATATAGCTTGAAAACAATATATCACACGTCGCTGGTACTCAATGGGTTAAAGGTGTTTATATAGAATCTTAAAACTACAGTTTCGATTCATAGTTGTCGGGGAACTATTGATTCCGACTGAGCACTTCAATAAACAATTGGCATCCAGAACTTGTCACGTTCGATATAACTATCCCATTGGAGCTTTGCAAATACCTTTTAGCATTCATACACCTTGATTTAAGGCCTAACAGAAATAATAACACTGTAGAGCCAGCAGCACATAATTGGAATTATGACTTACCTTCTTTGGTCAACTGTATGTATATATTTACAAAAGACATGACATAGATTTGCGTGCCTGTAAGGTGAAACCGGAGTCGCACCATCAGCATTCCAGCATTTATAGATAATTATGTTCTGGTAACGTCTAAAGTCGTACACAAATAAAAATACGTGAACCAATTTAATTTCGGTCTCGTTAGTTTGACGATTATAAGAGGCTTCAATCAATGCTAGCCAGAATATAGTGTCAAAATGCACCATAATCCTTAAGAGGTTAATTATTGTTGTCACTGCACGGATGTACAGTAAGAGCAAAATATAGATATGTTGTGAAAGGGGCTATATTTATTTAGGATCGGTATTTGACGGGGGGGGGATGGTAGTTTTATTTTTTCTGGGCCGTTTCTCCCTCATATTTAGCCCCATTAGTTCTGAGACTTTCAGACTTTTGCCCCATTAGTTTGGTGATTTTATGATCTTCCGCCCCATTTTTTTGACAATATTCAGACCTTTCATGCAATTTCGATTTTGTCTTTAATTTAAGAGGAACCGGTCTTCGTCTGGGACCTTTTTTCTATACAAAAATGTAAAAATGTATCTTGAAGGGAAGGTCTTGCGGTTGTTTCTTTAAGCTTGATGGAGGTCTAGGGAGAAAACTAATAATACAAAAATACATAATTACGCCCATCCCCCCTTAAATGCTGGATATGAGGTGAATTTAAGTGGGGGAGCGAGACAGAGGAATCATCTAGTTGTTTTTGGAAGTCGTGGCTCGGCTAGTTTTTTCTTAGAAGTCTGGGTCGGCTACTTTGGTTTTTGGAAGTCGTGGGTTGGCTAGTCTTATTTTTGGAAGTGGTGAGTCGGCTAGTTTTGTTTTGAAAGTCTTGGATCGTCTATTTTTGGTTTTTAAGTTTTGTTTATGATGTCGTGGGTCAGCTCCCCCCTCCTCCTCCCCTCCCCATCTTAATTCTCCTACCCTCTCTCCGCTGCACGCCACGATCCGAAGAACGTGACTGAGGCCGGGCGGAGAACGTGCAGCAAATGGTAAAGGATTTTGTGTCATTGAGGGTTTCACTGTCCCGGCGACATGAACTCGAATTATACAGCTTGGAAAAAGATGAGCGACGGTGGGAGGGAGGCGGAGAGGAGGGAGAGAGGAAGGGGAGAGGGAGGGAGGGAGAAGAGGGATGGAATGAGGGAGACTAAAATGGATGGAACAGGTGAACTGTGGAATGGATGATGTATTGATGTTAATAAATATAGAACACACAAATCAGATATATTAAAGATGTGAAAGGTAGATAATATTGACAAACAGGATATGCAACAATTATAATGTTAAAATGGATATATCACAGCTTACCACAATAATACTAAGGTTAATGGGAGACCTCTGTACTGGGTGAATAGAGGGTTAAACCATATTTTGTTCTGATAATGTATTGGGGGAAATAGTAGTCATATATCGTGCTCAACTCATGCATATGACTACACCTAATATTTTAGCTAAGGATATATTATATTAATGAACAATTTGTTTATACAGTATTATGGGAGGTAATTTTGTGGTCAATAAATTGTTATCTATCTATCTATTGACAGACGTATTTTAAATGTTTTGGTTTAGAGTATTTTGCATTTTTCAAATATGATCTACTTTCAAATGACAAGTAATTGATTTTCTCATATCACAATCTTGAGACAGAAGTTATTATCCGCGAACAATAAGCTCATATGACAAGACCTTTATATTCCATCCCGTCTCTTCTTGATCTTTGACGCCATTATTTTATTCATAGTTATTGAACCTTTGCTCATGATGAGGAGCTGAATAATCCTTTTCCTCAACCCCTTCTGCATCGGTAACGTCTTTTTAGCTTTATTCTGGATAATATTAGACGATTTTATTCAGTTTAAAGTGGTCTTCCAGCAATTAATAAGCTTCGAACTATCTCACTTAACCCTTTTGACTACCACAGATCCTTCTTCAACTGCACAAAATCGTCTAAATATAGCCAGAATAAAATCGAAAGGACGGTGCTGGTACGGAAGGGGTTAAGAACAAGTTAACACAAGCACAAGGCCATGTTGATATGGCTTTAACACTATCTGATGCGACGCTTTGGGGGTTATGATATTGTGTTTTAATTTTATTGAAGGTTATGATCGCTTCTCCCATTTCCGAGCAAAGTATTTTTAATTGCCCCCTTAACTAAGAATACTGCCTTCCCAGAATCCCATCAAACTAAAACACGCCACTCAGATCCTCTTCAAACAAAATGTGTCCATTTCTCGGTAGACACATTTGTGGGCCAATTGCCGGTTTCTCTTAATCGGTGTTCCAGAAATAAGCGACACGTGAATTGTGTGAAGCGTCTGATACTCGCCAAACTAATGAGGTGAAACATTTGTTTGGATAAAGAGATGGAAAACAAAATTAGCGATATATATATACGGGTATTCGTGCTTCACTTTCCGTTTATTCTATAATATTTGTTTTTTCCGATTAGACAAACTAGATTCATAACACAATCTTTACAAAAATGAAATAAATCAATACGTTAAGATTAACGAACTGATCAGGTAGAAATATATAGAATAATTGAAACAGATCTTTAATTCTTGAAATAAAAAAGTTACCGAAAATATATAGTACAAATGCGTAGTAGTTATCTTATATACCTCACTAAGTTGATCATAAGTATTTCCACATTTAATTTCTAAGCCACCAATTATCTCGCCCTCACCCAGTTGCCGGAGCACTATTCCAATCATCGCCAATACCCTCATCAATATCCCTCCCCGGTAATGAATCACCTATTACACCCTGGACCTCGAAACAGGCCAATTACGCTGAGTTGCATTCAATTAGTGGGCTGTGATGGAGATGGGGAGGGGAGTAATGGCTATGTTAATTATTGATGGGCGGAGAGAGAGAGAGAGAAAGAGAGAGAAAGAGAGAGAGAGAGAGAGAGAGAGAGAGAGAGAGATGAGTATGCGTAGGTGGAATAGCAGGGGAAGGAATGAGGGTGTACAGTATAATGCAATATAATATGATGTGACGAATTTTTATGTATATGTGAAAATAAATTTGTCCTCAATATTGCTTTTAACCCTTTGAAGCATGAGTGACTCCAAGAGTTAGCAGATTTACAAGATTTTGGGCCTATAGAAATCTAGGTCAATTAACCCGTTAATAATAGTTTTCTAAGTACAGCAGCTCAGAACAAAACTATTTGGGTAACTAATCTAAAAGTTTCTAAAAAACACTTTTGGTCATAAAAGGTTTTAACTGTGCCAGCAATGACTAATAGTCATCTTTTGCCAAGGGGAGAATAAAATCAACCAGCAGTGTCACCTAAACCAGTGCCAGATAAAACCTAACCTTAACCCCTTCTGTATCGGCGACAACTTTTGAAATTGATTGTAGCTACATTTAGACAATTTTATGCAGCTTAGGAAGAATCAGTGAGAGCGAAAAGGGTTAATTGATACAGTCTGTAGCTTTTTCATTGCTACACGTCCATCCTAAGCTTAATAATATCGTCTAATAATTGACGGAATATATAAAAAAGAACGTTACCGGTAGTGAAAGGGTTAACATCCTGACCAAACCTACATATACTGATTGAGAGCGACTGGATGAAATGATCTACTGGTTGAGTTTCCGGTCACTAATACAAACAAAGAGAGGACTGAAAGATTTTATAATATATGATCACCCTGAAGCTCATGTGGCCTTTATTATGCTGAATAAAATACTCTGGTGTTGGTTAGGATAATCTATAATTAGTTGCCATCTAAATTAAGTTTTAGATGTGTCAAGCCATTTTAAAATAACGATATTTAACATAAACTAACTGTAACAAGGAGGATCAGGGTTTTTGATCTAGTGTGGTTTTTGCTTCATTATATTGGCTTACCATTTACAATCCTGAATAACCATGGAAAAAGATATAAGGCAAACAAATATAATCACATAGCCTTTCTGTAACCTTGTAACAGCGACTAAAACGAATTGGCAGATTCATTAAATTATAATCATTATTTAATCATCAAAATCCTGTTTGTGAGTACCTTCAGCTATTTCCCACAACTGGATAAAATTTAAAGATAGACTCAGGCATTGTAATTAGAAGGACTCTTCTCTAGCTTACCAATGTTTTTATTAAACAAGTTATATGATTGAAGAAGCAAAACAAACAAGACGGAAACATAAATATCCCTTTGAGAATACACAATTATATTGACAATACTGAATTGAAATAAATACAACACGCCTTGCTTCCACAGGAAGCCACCCAAAAATGATGGCCATGGCAGAAGCTACCTCCAGGCTCCCAGTCATGCCACCACCGCCACACTCCACAGTGCCATTTCAACCAAGTGGATTCAGACTATTAGCACTGAAGGAGCAGTCCCCCCACTTGGATGTCAGTTACACCACTGTTTTGCTATTTTCTTTACCGCCGTGGGGGCCCTGGCCGGAAGCATGCCGAACACAGTGTTCTGAAGAGAGGAACCAGTGGTCCACAGCTACAGAAGCTGATTGCACCACAAAAGTGGCAGGAGGGGGGGTCGCCGTTATCTATACCAAAATAAGACATTATAAACAGTTAGTGTAGGGTGTGTAGCGCGTGTGGTTTTATGTAAGAAAGCTAGAGTGTGTGTATCATAAGATATAAGCTAGAATTGCTCTTTGTGTAATTGAGGCACATAGAACAAAACAGAAAAAGAGACCAGGTGGTAAACAATGATGTCTAGCAATCCTTATACTCCACCTACGACTCTCCCCGGGAGTACTTCCCTGAACGACTAGTGCTTACAACCTCCTCCCTAGTACACATTGAAATTTCGTAATGTAGAATAAGGTTGTTTTTAATTGGAGTATATATTTATTTATATTGTATTCGAGTTCTCTGGAGCATACATTGCATACATTGTGAGTGAAATAAAGAATACATAACAGTGTAATAAAACTGGCAAAACAAAAAGTCGATGTAATTTTCGTTTTTGCGTATCATTGATTTGCTTTTATTTATGATGCTAGGCCTATATAATATATTAATATGTATAACAATATATATAATATATTAACTTTCCGTCACTTGTTAATTATATTCAAATTTTTGTGTAATTTGTAAGCAAAAATAATCTTGCTTACTTTAAAGCCCAGGAGTAAACAATTTTGAGGAACAGTAGCTTTAATTCCTGCTGGATGGCAGTTTATAAATATTATACTCCCCATCAGTTGCCCATGCCACCCTCTCATATTTCGATTATGGGCAAACATCTCCAATGCTGCAATATGGGGCTTATAAAAGCCAGCCAATATTATTCTAGAGAAATATATGTGGCCAATACAAAAGCTTTGATGTAGTACTGTTTTGTTATGCAAGGAGAAGAGTTCAAACCATCTATCGAAAGCATAGTTATATGCAATGAACACAGGCTGTGTGTGATTAGGTAATCTGTTTTAATTTCAAACGCAAATTCAAGGATATGCATAATATTTGTTAGGTACCGATATTTACAGATGGATGATAGGGAATGCATGAGGAGTCAGTAGATTCTTGTCAGATATATGGCGTTCGAGGGGTGCGTCGAGTTAGAAAATCTGTCGATCATATGGTAAAATTAATGATGTTTTCAGATGTTATTTAAGCAAGGGATTTAGCAGATGGTATGCATGATTTTTTTTTTGAAATGCGGAATGCTTGAAGCTTTCGTACTTTTTTTTAACATGATAGACTTGAATATTGTTCAACCCATATGTTGCCAAGAAGCTGGGAAAAAACTATAACCTGAGAGATGAAGTAACTGATTGTAATTGCCTGCGCGACCGTCCTTTTCGTTTGCTGCCTTCTTTCTGTCGCCTTTCTTTCTTATCACGATATTTTCTGTCCACCCTTACTCTCTCTTGGGTATCTCGGGACTGGAAACTGACTACCTATATTATCGTCTCCATGCTTTCTCTCATTTTGTTTGTCATGGTTTCACACTTATACCATACAGGATCTCTCTCACTCTCTTACACATATGCACGCCAACGCACACCTACACAAACACACCAAGAAACACACAGACACACAAACACAACCCTCCTTTCCCACCTCCCACACAGACACAGAACATCGCTGGTCAAAAGGTAATTACAGGTAGAGAAAGATCCCGAGGTGATTGGTCCAGGTAAGAGTTCCCATTAGCAGTAACATGGAGGGCCCTGTACACCCAATAACCGGGTGTCACAATATGGCCGCTCTTCTTAACCCTCTCACATCCTGACGCGATTTTTGAGCCTAGTAGGGATACTTTAAAGCCTTTGTTACCATCAGGGGTATCTATACACCTTTAGTTTGTTTACTTCAACCTCTGCAGTTGTCTTTGAGTTATCTGTGGGCAGAAAACTAATTTTAGAGAGGTAATTATAACAGTGAGAGTAATCCATTTCTTATTGCTAATCTGGCAACCTCTGCGTCCTATGGTCGTGAGAGGGTTAAGGGGAGATGGGTCGTTTTTGTGGTCCCCCTTCTCCCCCATGTTTAGCCCCATTAGTTTTGGGATTTTAAGACGTTCGGCCCATTAGTTTGGCGATTGTCTGACCTTTCGCCTCATTTCTTTGTCAATATTAAGACTTTTCTTGTCATATAGGTGTCCATTCTTTCCTGGCGAGCGATAGCAAGCCTGTAATTTAAGAAGAACTGGCCGGGACATTTTTCTACCGAAATTTTACAAATTTATCTTGAATTAGGGCCTGG
Source organism: Lithodes maja (assembly GCA_037953745.1). Lineage (NCBI taxonomy): Eukaryota > Metazoa > Arthropoda > Malacostraca > Decapoda > Lithodidae > Lithodes > Lithodes maja. The sequence goes on along the minus strand of JBAKBP010040468.1, from coordinate 1,361 downwards.
GGGGGGGGGGGGGGGGGGGGGGTGGAGGGGGGGGGGTTAAGCTTGATGGAGATCTAGAAATGAAACGAAACATGTAATACAAATATACATGAAGGAGCACATATATACATGAAGGACCACAAATATACATGAAGGAGCACATATATACATGAAGGAGCACATATATACGTGAAGGAGCACATATATACATGAAGGAGCCAATATATACATGAAGGAGCACATATATACATGAAGGACCACAAATATACATGAAGGAGCACATATATACATGAAGAAACACATATATACATGAAGGAGCACATATATACATGAAGGAGCACATATATACATGAAGGAGCACATATATACATGAAGGACCACAAATATACATGAAGGAGCACATATATACATGAAGGAGCACATATATACATGAAGGAGCACATATATACATGAAGGAGCACATATATACATGAAGGAGCACATATATACATGAGGAGCACATATATACATGAAGGACCACATATATACATGAAGGAGCACATATATACATGAAGGAGCACATATATACATGAAGGAGCACATATATACATGAAGGACCACAAATATACATGAAGGAGCACATATATACATGAAGGACCACAAATATACATGAAGGACCACAAACATACATGAAGGAGCACATATATACATGAAGGAGCACATATATACATGAAGGAGCACATATATACATGAAGGAGCTCATATATACATGAAGGAGCACATATATACATGAAGGAGCACATATATACATGAAGGACCACAAATATACATGAAGGAGCACATATATACATGAAGGAGCACATATATACATGAAGGAGCACATATATACATGAAGGAGCACATATATACATGAAGGACCACATATATACATGAAGGAGCACATATATACATGAAGGAGCACATATATACATGAAGGAGCACATATATACATGAAGGAGCACATATATACATGAAGGAGCACATATATACATGAAGGACCACAAATATACATGAAGGAGCACATATATACATGAAGGAGCACATATATACATGAAGGAGCACATATATACATGAAGGAGCACATATATACATGAAGGACCACAAATATACATGAAGGAGCACATATATACATGAAGGAGCACATATATACATGAAGGAGCACATATATACATGGAGCACATATATACATGGAGCACATATATACATGAAGGAGCACATATATACATGAAGGAGCACATATATACATGAAGGAGCACATATATACATGAAGGAGCACATATATACATGAAGGACCACAAATATACATGAAGGAGCACATATATACATGAAGGACCACAAATATACATGAAGGAGCACATATATAC
>JBAKBP010040467.1:0-13541 GCA_037953745.1 Lithodes maja | reverse complement strand
ATACAAGACCAATTCACTTTAGTGTCCAATCTCAGAAAATAGTTTTTGAGAAAATATTATTTTGTCAATTCAATGTTAATTAGCCTAGTTTTTAGGGTGATTTTAGCTCTATTATATGTCTACCTCTCATGTATTAAGATAGCCCAGTTATAGAGGCTCTAAATCCCGTTTTATGTCTCCACCATACAAGACCAAATCACTTTAGTGTCCAATCTCAGAAAATAGTTTTTGAGAAATTATTATTTTGTCAATTCAATGTTAATTATCTTAGTTTTTAGGGTGATTTTAGCTCTATTATATGTCTACCTCTCATGTATTAAGATAGCCCAGTTATAGAGGCTCTAAATCCCGTTTTATGTCTCCACCATACAAGACCAATTCACTTTAGTGTCCAATCTCAGAAAATAGTTTTTGAGAAAATATTATTTTGTCAATTCAATGTTAATTAGACTAGTTTTTAGGGTGATTTTAGCTCTATTATATGTCTACCTCTCATGTATTAAGATAGCCCAGTTATAGAGGCTCTAAATCCCGTTTTATGTCTCCACCATACAAGACCAATTCACTTTAGTGTCCAATCTCAGAAAATAGTTTTTGAGAAAATATTATTTTGTCAATTCAATGTTAATTAGACTAGTTTTTAGGGTGATTTTAGCTCTATTATATGTCTACCTCTCATGTATTAAGATAGCCCAGTTATAGAGGCTCTAAATCCCGTTTTATGTCTCCACCATACAAGACCAATTCACTTTAGTGTCCAATCTCAGAAAATAGTTTTTGAGAAAATATTATTTTGTCAATTCAATGTTAATTATCTTAGTTTTTAGGGTGATTTTAGCTGTATTATATGTCTACCTCTCATGTATTAAGATAGCCCAGTTATAGAGGCTCTAAATCCCGTTTTATGTCTCCACCATACAAGACCAATTCACTTTAGTGTCCAATCTCAGAAAATAGTTTTTGAGAAATTATTATTTTGTCAATTCAATGTTAATTATCTTAGTTTTTAGGGTGATTTTAGCTGTATTATATGTCTACCTCTCATGTATTAAGATAGCCCAGTTATAGAGGCTCTAAATCCCGTTTTATGTCTCCACCATACAAGACCAATTCACTTTAGTGTCCAATCTCAGAAAATAGTTTTTGAGAAATTATTATTTTGTCAATTCAATGTTAATTATCTTAGTTTTTAGGGTGATTTTAGCTGTATTATATGTCTACCTATCGTGTAGATAGCCCAGTTATAGAGGCTCTAAATCCCGTTTTATGTCTCCACCATACAAGACCAATTCACTTTAGTGTCCAATCTCAGAAAATAGTTTTTGAGAAATTATTATTTTGTCAATTCAATGTTAATTAGACTAGTTTTTAGGGTGATTTTAGCTCTATTATATGTCTACCTCTCATGTATTAAGATAGCCCAGTTATAGAGGCTCTAAATCCCGTTTTATGTCTCCACCATACAAGACCAATTCACTTTAGTGTCCAATCTCAGAAAATAGTTTTTGAGAAATTATTATTTTGTCAATTCAATGTTAATTATCTTAGTTTTTAGGGTGATTTTAGCTCTATTATATGTCTACCTCTCATGTATTAAGATAGCCCAGTTATAGAGGCTCTAAATCCCGTTTTATGTCTCCACCATACAAGACCAATTCACTTTAGTGTCCAATCTCAGAAAATAGTTTTTGAGAAAATATTATTTTGTCAATTCAATGTTAATTATCTTAGTTTTTAGGGTGATTTTAGCTCTATTATATGTCTACCTCTCATGTATTAAGATAGCCCAGTTATAGAGGCTCTAAATCCCGTTTTATGTCTCCACCATACAAGACCAATTCACTTTAGTGTCCAATCTCAGAAAATAGTTTTTGAGAAAATATTATTTTGTCAATTCAATGTTAATTATCTTAGTTTTTAGGGTGATTTTAGCTCTATTATATGTCTACCTCTCGTGTAGATAGCCCAGTTATAGAGGCTCTAAATCCCGTTTTGTGTCTCCACCATACAAGACCAATTCACTTTAGTGTCCAATCTCAGAAAATAGTTTTTGAGAAAATATTATTTTGTCAATTCAATGTTAATTAGACTAGTTTTTAGGGTGATTTTAGCTCTATTATATGTCTACCTCTCGTGTAGATAGCCCAGTTATAGAGGCTCTAAATCCCGTTTTGTGTCTCCACCATACAAGACCAATTCACTTTAGTGTCCAATCTCAGAAAATAGTTTTTGAGAAAATATTATTTTGTCAATTCAATGTTAATTAGACTAGTTTTTTAGGGTGATTTTAGCTCTATTATATGTCTACCTCTCGTGTAGATAGCCCAGTTATAGAGGCTCTAAATCCCGTTTTGTGTCTCCACCATACAAGACCAATTCACTTTAGTGTCCAATCTCAGAAAATAGTTTTTGAGAAAATATTATTTTGTCAATTCAATGTTAATTAGACTAGTTTTTAGGGTGATTTTAGCTCTATTATATGTCTACCTCTCGTTTAGATAGCCCAGTTATAGAGGCTCTAAATCCCGTTTTATGTCTCCACCATACAAGACCAATTCACTTTAGTGTCCAATCTCAGAAAATAGTTTTTGAGAAAATATTATTTTGTCAATTCAATGTTAATTAGACTAGTTTTTAGGGTGATTTTAGCTGTATTATATGTCTACCTCTCGTGTAGATAGCCCAGTTATAGAGGCTCTAAATCCCGTTTTATGTCTCCACCATACAAGACCAATTCACTTTAGTGTCCAATCTCAGAAAATAGTTTTTGAGAAAATATTATTTTGTCAATTCAATGTTAATTAACTAGTTTTTAGGGTGATTTTAGCTCTATTATATGTCTACCTCTCGTGTAGATAGCCCAGTTATAGAGGCTCTAAATCCCGTTTTATGTCTCCACCATACAAGACCAATTCACTTTAGTGTCCAATCTCAGAAAATAGTTTTTGAGAAAATATTATTTTGTCAATTCAATGTTAATTAGACTAGTTTTTAGGGTGATTTTAGCTCTATTATATGTCTACCTCTCGTGTAGATAGCCCAGTTATAGAGGCTCTAAATCCCGTTTTATGTCTCCACCATACAAGACCAATTCACTTTAGTGTCCAATCTCAGAAAATAGTTTTTGAGAAAATATTATTTTGTCAATTCAATGTTAATTAGACTAGTTTTTAGGGTGATTTTAGCTCTATTATATGTCTACCTCTCGTGTAGATAGCCCAGTTATAGAGGCTCTAAATCCCGTTTTATGTCTCCACCATACAAGACCAATTCACTTTAGTGTCCAATCTCAGAAAATAGTTTTTGAGAAAATATTATTTTGTCAATTCAATGTTAATTAGACTAGTTTTTAGGGTGATTTTAGCTCTATTATATGTCTACCTCTCGTGTAGATAGCCCAGTTATAGAGGCTCTAAATCCCGTTTTGTGTCTCCACCATACAAGACCAATTCACTTTAGTGTCCAATCTCAGAAAATAGTTTTTGAGAAAATATTATTTTGTCAATTCAATGCTAATTAGACTAGTTTTTAGGGTGATTTTAGCTCTATTATATGTCTACCTCTCATGTATTAAGATAGCCCAGTTATAGAGGCTCTAAATCCCGTTTTGTGTCTCCACCATACAAGACCAATTCACTTTAGTGTCCAATCTCAGAAAATAGTTTTTGAGAAAATATTATTTTGTCAATTCAATGTTAATTAGCCTAGTTTTTAGGGTGATTTTAGCTCTATTATGTGTCTACCTCTCGTGTATGTAGATAGCCCAGTTATAGAGGCTCTAAATCCCGTTTTTATGTCTCCACCATACAAGACCAATTCACTTTAGTGTCCAATCTCAGAAAATAGTTTTTGAGAAAATATTATTTTGTCAATTCAATGTTAATTAGCCTAGTTTTTAGGGTGATTTTAGCTCTATTATGTGTCTACCTCTCGTGTATGTAGATAGCCCAGTTATAGAGGCTCTAAATCCCGTTTGTATGTCTCCACCATACAAGACCAATTCACTTTAGTGTCCAATCTCAGAAAATAGTTTTTGAGAAAATATTATTTTGTCAATTCAATGTTAATTATCTTAGTTTTTAGGGTGATTTTAGCTCTATTATATGTCTACCTCTCATGTATTAAGATAGCCCAGTTATAGAGGCTCTAAATCCCGTTTATATGTCTCCACCATACAAGACCAATTCACTTTAGTGTCCAATCTCAGAAAATAGTTTTTGAGAAAATATTATTTTGTCAATTCAATGTTAATTATCTTAGTTTTTAGGGTGATTTTAGCTCTATTATATGTCTACCTCTCATGTATTAAGATAGCCCAGTTATAGAGGCTCTAAATCCCGTTTTATGTCTCCACCATACAAGACCAAATCACTTTAGTGTCCAATCTCAGAAAATAGTTTTTGAGAAATTATTATTTTGTCAATTCAATGTTAATTATCTTAGTTTTTAGGGTGATTTTAGCTCTATTATATGTCTACCTCTCGTGTATTAAGATAGCCCAGTTATAGAGGCTCTAAATCCCGTTTTATGTCTCCACCATACAAGACCAATTCACTTTAGTGTCCAATCTCAGAAAATAGTTTTTGAGAAATTATTATTTTGTCAATTCAATGTTAATTATCTTAGTTTTTAGGGTGATTTTAGCTCTATTATATGTCTACCTCTCATGTATTAAGATAGCCCAGTTATAGAGGCTCTAAATCCCGTTTTATGTCTCCACCATACAAGACCAATTCACTTTAGTGTCCAATCTCAGAAAATAGTTTTTGAGAAAATATTATTTTGTCAATTCAATGTTAATTAGACTAGTTTTTAGGGTGATTTTAGCTCTATTATATGTCTACCTCTCATGTATTAAGATAGCCCAGTTATAGAGGCTCTAAATCCCGTTTTATGTCTCCACCATACAAGACCAATTCACTTTAGTGTCCAATCTCAGAAAATAGTTTTTGAGAAAATATTATTTTGTCAATTCAATGTTAATTAGACTAGTTTTTAGGGTGATTTTAGCTCTATTATATGTCTACCTCTCATGTATTAAGATAGCCCAGTTATAGAGGCTCTAAATCCCGTTTTATGTCTCCACCATGCAAGACCAATTCACTTTAGTGTCCAATCTCAGAAAATAGTTTTTGAGAAAATATTATTTTGTCAATTCAATGTTAATTATCTTAGTTTTTAGGGTGATTTTAGCTGTATTATATGTCTACCTCTCATGTATTAAGATAGCCCAGTTATAGAGGCTCTAAATCCCGTTTTATGTCTCCACCATACAAGACCAATTCACTTTAGTGTCCAATCTCAGAAAATAGTTTTTGAGAAATTATTATTTTGTCAATTCAATGTTAATTATCTTAGTTTTTAGGGTGATTTTAGCTGTATTATATGTCTACCTCTCATGTATTAAGATAGCCCAGTTATAGAGGCTCTAAATCCCGTTTTATGTCTCCACCATACAAGACCAATTCACTTTAGTGTCCAATCTCAGAAAATAGTTTTTGAGAAATTATTATTTTGTCAATTCAATGTTAATTATCTTAGTTTTTAGGGTGATTTTAGCTGTATTATATGTCTACCTATCGTGTAGATAGCCCAGTTATAGAGGCTCTAAATCCCGTTTTATGTCTCCACCATACAAGACCAATTCACTTTAGTGTCCAATCTCAGAAAATAGTTTTTGAGAAATTATTATTTTGTCAATTCAATGTTAATTAGACTAGTTTTTAGGGTGATTTTAGCTCTATTATATGTCTACCTCTCATGTATTAAGATAGCCCAGTTATAGAGGCTCTAAATCCCGTTTTATGTCTCCACCATACAAGACCAATTCACTTTAGTGTCCAATCTCAGAAAATAGTTTTTGAGAAATTATTATTTTGTCAATTCAATGTTAATTATCTTAGTTTTTAGGGTGATTTTAGCTCTATTATATGTCTACCTCTCATGTATTAAGATAGCCCAGTTATAGAGGCTCTAAATCCCGTTTTATGTCTCCACCATACAAGACCAATTCACTTTAGTGTCCAATCTCAGAAAATAGTTTTTGAGAAAATATTATTTTGTCAATTCAATGTTAATTATCTTAGTTTTTAGGGTGATTTTAGCTCTATTATATGTCTACCTCTCATGTATTAAGATAGCCCAGTTATAGAGGATCTAAATCCCGTTTTATGTCTCCACCATACAAGACCAATTCACTTTAGTGTCCAATCTCAGAAAATAGTTTTTGAGAAAATATTATTTTGTCAATTCAATGTTAATTATCTTAGTTTTTAGGGTGATTTTAGCTCTATTATATGTCTACCTCTCGTGTAGATAGCCCAGTTATAGAGGCTCTAAATCCCGTTTTGTGTCTCCACCATACAAGACCAATTCACTTTAGTGTCCAATCTCAGAAAATAGTTTTTGAGAAAATATTATTTTGTCAATTCAATGTTAATTAGACTAGTTTTTAGGGTGATTTTAGCTCTATTATATGTCTACCTCTCATGTATTAAGATAGCCCAGTTATAGAGGCTCTAAATCCCGTTTTATGTCTCCACCATACAAGACCAAATCACTTTAGTGTCCAATCTCAGAAAATAGTTTTTGAGAAAATATTATTTTGTCAATTCAATGTTAATTAGCCTAGTTTTTAGGGTGATTTTAGCTCTATTATGTGTCTACCTCTCGTGTATGTAGATAGCCCAGTTATAGAGGCTCTAAATCCCGTTTTTATGTCTCCACCATACAAGACCAATTCACTTTAGTGTCCAATCTCAGAAAATAGTTTTTGAGAAAATATTATTTTGTCAATTCAATGTTAATTAGCCTAGTTTTTAGGGTGATTTTAGCTCTATTATGTGTCTACCTCTCGTGTATGTAGATAGCCCAGTTATAGAGGCTCTAAATCCCGTTTGTATGTCTCCACCATACAAGACCAATTCACTTTAGTGTCCAATCTCAGAAAATAGTTTTTGAGAAAATATTATTTTGTCAATTCAATGTTAATTATCTTAGTTTTTAGGGTGATTTTAGCTCTATTATATGTCTACCTCTCATGTATTAAGATAGCCCAGTTATAGAGGCTCTAAATCCCGTTTATATGTCTCCACCATACAAGACCAATTCACTTTAGTGTCCAATCTCAGAAAATAGTTTTTGAGAAAATATTATTTTGTCAATTCAATTTTAATTATCTTAGTTTTTAGGGTGATTTTAGCTCTATTATATGTCTACCTCTCATGTATTAAGATAGCCCAGTTATAGAGGCTCTAAATCCCGTTTTATGTCTCCACCATACAAGACCAAATCACTTTAGTGTCCAATCTCAGAAAATAGTTTTTGAGAAATTATTATTTTGTCAATTCAATGTTAATTATCTTAGTTTTTAGGGTGATTTTAGCTCTATTATATGTCTACCTCTCGTGTATTAAGATAGCCCAGTTATAGAGGCTCTAAATCCCGTTTTATGTCTCCACCATACAAGACCAATTCACTTTAGTGTCCAATCTCAGAAAATAGTTTTTGAGAAATTATTATTTTGTCAATTCAATGTTAATTATCTTAGTTTTTAGGGTGATTTTAGCTCTATTATATGTCTACCTCTCATGTATTAAGATAGCCCAGTTATAGAGGCTCTAAATCCCGTTTTATGTCTCCACCATACAAGACCAATTCACTTTAGTGTCCAATCTCAGAAAATAGTTTTTGAGAAAATATTATTTTGTCAATTCAATGTTAATTAGACTAGTTTTTAGGGTGATTTTAGCTCTATTATATGTCTACCTCTCATGTATTAAGATAGCCCAGTTATAGAGGCTCTAAATCCCGTTTTATGTCTCCACCATACAAGACCAATTCACTTTAGTGTCCAATCTCAGAAAATAGTTTTTGAGAAAATATTATTTTGTCAATTCAATGTTAATTAGACTAGTTTTTAGGGTGATTTTAGCTCTATTATATGTCTACCTCTCATGTATTAAGATAGCCCAGTTATAGAGGCTCTAAATCCCGTTTTATGTCTCCACCATACAAGACCAATTCACTTTAGTGTCCAATCTCAGAAAATAGTTTTTGAGAAAATATTATTTTGTCAATTCAATGTTAATTATCTTAGTTTTTAGGGTGATTTTAGCTGTATTATATGTCTACCTCTCATGTATTAAGATAGCCCAGTTATAGAGGCTCTAAATCCCGTTTTATGTCTCCACCATACAAGACCAATTCACTTTAGTGTCCAATCTCAGAAAATAGTTTTTGAGAAATTATTATTTTGTCAATTCAATGTTAATTATCTTAGTTTTTAGGGTGATTTTAGCTGTATTATATGTCTACCTCTCATGTATTAAGATAGCCCAGTTATAGAGGCTCTAAATCCCGTTTTATGTCTCCACCATACAAGACCAATTCACTTTAGTGTCCAATCTCAGAAAATAGTTTTTGAGAAATTATTATTTTGTCAATTCAATGTTAATTATCTTAGTTTTTAGGGTGATTTTAGCTGTATTATATGTCTACCTATCGTGTAGATAGCCCAGTTATAGAGGCTCTAAATCCCGTTTTATGTCTCCACCATACAAGACCAATTCACTTTAGTGTCCAATCTCAGAAAATAGTTTTTGAGAAATTATTATTTTGTCAATTCAATGTTAATTAGACTAGTTTTTAGGGTGATTTTAGCTCTATAATATGTCTACCTCTCATGTATTAAGATAGCCCAGTTATAGAGGCTCTAAATCCCGTTTTATGTCTCCACCATACAAGACCAATTCACTTTAGTGTCCAATCTCAGAAAATAGTTTTTGAGAAATTATTATTTTGTCAATTCAATGTTAATTATCTTAGTTTTTAGGGTGATTTTAGCTCTATTATATGTCTACCTCTCATGTATTAAGATAGCCCAGTTATAGAGGCTCTAAATCCCGTTTTATGTCTCCACCATACAAGACCAATTCACTTTAGTGTCCAATCTCAGAAAATAGTTTTTGAGAAAATATTATTTTGTCAATTCAATGTTAATTATCTTAGTTTTTAGGGTGATTTTAGCTCTATTATATGTCTACCTCTCATGTATTAAGATAGCCCAGTTATAGAGGATCTAAATCCCGTTTTATGTCTCCACCATACAAGACCAATTCACTTTAGTGTCCAATCTCAGAAAATAGTTTTTGAGAAAATATTATTTTGTCAATTCAATGTTAATTATCTTAGTTTTTAGGGTGATTTTAGCTCTATTATATGTCTACCTCTCGTGTAGATAGCCCAGTTATAGAGGCTCTAAATCCCGTTTTGTGTCTCCACCATACAAGACCAATTCACTTTAGTGTCCAATCTCAGAAAATAGTTTTTGAGAAAATATTATTTTGTCAATTCAATGTTAATTAGACTAGTTTTTAGGGTGATTTTAGCTCTATTATATGTCTACCTCTCGTGTAGATAGCCCAGTTATAGAGGCTCTAAATCCCGTTTTGTGTCTCCACCATACAAGACCAATTCACTTTAGTGTCCAATCTCAGAAAATAGTTTTTGAGAAAATATTATTTTGTCAATTCAATGTTAATTAGACTAGTTTTTAGGGTGATTTTAGCTCTATTATATGTCTACCTCTCGTGTAGATAGCCCAGTTATAGAGGCTCTAAATCCCGTTTTGTGTCTCCACCATACAAGACCAATTCACTTTAGTGTCCAATCTCAGAAAATAGTTTTTGAGAAAATATTATTTTGTCAATTCAATGTTAATTAGACTAGTTTTTAGGGTGATTTTAGCTCTATTATATGTCTACCTCTCGTGTAGATAGCCCAGTTATAGAGGCTCTAAATCCCGTTTTATGTCTCCACCATACAAGACCAATTCACTTTAGTGTCCAATCTCAGAAAATAGTTTTTGAGAAAATATTATTTTGTCAATTCAATGTTAATTAGACTAGTTTTTAGGGTGATTTTAGCTCTATTATATGTCTACCTCTCGTGTAGATAGCCCAGTTATAGAGGCTCTAAATCCCGTTTTATGTCTCCACCATACAAGACCAATTCACTTTAGTGTCCAATCTCAGAAAATAGTTTTTGAGAAAATATTATTTTGTCAATTTAATGTTAATTAGACTAGTTTTTAGGGTGATTTTAGCTCTATTATATGTCTACCTCTCGTGTAGATAGCCCAGTTATAGAGGCTCTAAATCCCGTTTTATGTCTCCACCATACAAGACCAATTCACTTTAGTGTCCAATCTCAGAAAATAGTTTTTGAGAAAATATTATTTTGTCAATTCAATGTTAATTAGACTAGTTTTTAGGGTGATTTTAGCTCTATTATATGTCTACCTCTCGTGTAGATAGCCCAGTTATAGAGGCTCTAAATCCCGTTTTATGTCTCCACCATACAAGACCAATTCACTTTAGTGTCCAATCTCAGAAAATAGTTTTTGAGAAAATATTATTTTGTCAATTCAATGTTAATTAGACTAGTTTTTAGGGTGATTTTAGCTCTATTATATGTCTACCTCTCGTGTAGATAGCCCAGTTATAGAGGCTCTAAATCCCGTTTTATGTCTCCACCATACAAGACCAATTCACTTTAGTGTCCAATCTCAGAAAATAGTTTTTGAGAAAATATTATTTTGTCAATTCAATGTTAATTAGACTAGTTTTTAGGGTGATTTTAGCTCTATTATATGTCTACCTCTCGTGTAGATAGCCCAGTTATAGAGGCTCTAAATCCCGTTTTATGTCTCCACCATACAAGACCAATTCACTTTAGTGTCCAATCTCAGAAAATAGTTTTTGAGAAAATATTATTTTGTCAATTCAATGTTAATTAGACTAGTTTTTAGGGTGATTTTAGCTCTATTATATGTCTACCTCTCGTGTAGATAGCCCAGTTATAGAGGCTCTAAATCCCGTTTTATGTCTCCACCATACAAGACCAATTCACTTTAGTGTCCAATCTCAGAAAATAGTTTTTGAGAAAATATTATTTTGTCAATTCAATGTTAATTAGACTAGTTTTTAGGGTGATTTTAGCTCTATTATATGTCTACCTCTCATGTATTAAGATAGCCCAGTTATAGAGGCTCTAAATCCCGTTTTATGTCTCCACCATACAAGACCAAATCACTTTAGTGTCCAATCTCAGAAAATAGTTTTTGAGAAATTATTATTTTGTTAATTCAATGTTAATTATCTTAGTTTTTAGGGTGATTTTAGCTCTATTATATGTCTACCTCTCGTGTATTAAGATAGCCCAGTTATAGAGGCTCTAAATCCCGTTTTATGTCTCCACCATACAAGACCAATTCACTTTAGTGTCCAATCTCAGAAAATAGTTTTTGAGAAATTATTATTTTGTCAATTCAATGTTAATTATCTTAGTTTTTAGGGTGATTTTAGCTCTATTATATGTCTACCTCTCATGTATTAAGATAGCCCAGTTATAGAGGCTCTAAATCCCGTTTTATGTCTCCACCATACAAGACCAATTCACTTTAGTGTCCAATCTCAGAAAATAGTTTTTGAGAAAATATTATTTTGTCAATTCAATGTTAATTAGACTAGTTTTTAGGGTGATTTTAGCTCTATTATATGTCTACCTCTCATGTATTAAGATAGCCCAGTTATAGAGGCTCTAAATCCCGTTTTATGTCTCCACCATACAAGACCAATTCACTTTAGTGTCCAATCTCAGAAAATATTTTTGAGAAAATATTATTTTGGTCAATTCAATGTTAAATAGACTAGTTTTTAGGGTGATTTTAGCTCTATTATATGTCTACCTCTCATGTATTAAGATAGCCCAGTTATAGAGGCTCTAAATCCCGTTTTATGTCTCCACCATACAAGACCAATTCACTTTAGTGTCCAATCTCAGAAAATAGTTTTTGAGAAAATATTATTTTGTCAATTCAATGTTAATTAGACTAGTTTTTAGGGTGATTTTAGCTCTATTATATGTCTACCTCTCATGTATTAAGATAGCCCAGTTATAGAGGCTCTAAATCCCGTTTTATGTCTCCACCATACAAGACCAATTCACTTTAGTGTCCAATCTCAGAAAATAGTTTTTGAGAAAATATTATTTTGTCAATTCAATGTTAATTAGACTAGTTTTTAGGGTGATTTTAGCTCTATTATATGTCTACCTCTCATGTATTAAGATAGCCCAGTTATAGAGGCTCTAAATCCCGTTTTATGTCTCCACCATACAAGACCAATTCACTTTAGTGTCCAATCTCAGAAAATAGTTTTTGAGAAAATATTATTTTGTCAATTCAATGTTAATTATCTTAGTTTTTAGGGTGATTTTAGCTGTATTATATGTCTACCTCTCATGTATTAAGATAGCCCAGTTATAGAGGCTCTAAATCCCGTTTTATGTCTCCACCATACAAGACCAATTCACTTTAGTGTCCAATCTCAGAAAATAGTTTTTGAGAAATTATTATTTTGTCAATTCAATGTTAATTATCTTAGTTTTTAGGGTGATTTTAGCTGTATTATATGTCTACCTCATCGTATTAAGATAGCCCAGTTATAGAGGCTCTAAATCCCGTTTTATGTCTCCACCATACAAGACCAATTCACTTTAGTGTCCAATCTCAGAAAATAGTTTTTGAGAAATTATTATTTTGTCAATTCAATGTTAATTAGACTAGTTTTTAGGGTGATTTTAGCTCTATTATATGTCTACCTCTCATGTATTAAGATAGCCCAGTTATAGAGGCTCTAAATCCCGTTTTATGTCTCCACCATACAAGACCAATTCACTTTAGTGTCCAATCTCAGAAAATAGTTTTTGAGAAATTATTATTTTGTCAATTCAATGTTAATTATCTTAGTTTTTAGGGTGATTTTAGCTCTATTATATGTCTACCTCTCATGTATTAAGATAGCCCAGTTATAGAGGCTCTAAATCCCGTTTTATGTCTCCACCATACAAGACCAATTCACTTTAGTGTCCAATCTCAGAAAATAGTTTTTGAGAAAATATTATTTTGTCAATTCAATGTTAATTATCTTAGTTTTTAGGGTGATTTTAGCTCTATTATATGTCTACCTCTCATGTATTAAGATAGCCCAGTTATAGAGGCTCTAAATCCCGTTTTATGTCTCCACCATACAAGACCAATTCACTTTAGTGTCCAATCTCAGAAAATAGTTTTTGAGAAAATATTATTTTGTCAATTCAATGTTAATTATCTTAGTTTTTAGGGTGATTTTAGCTCTATTATATGTCTACCTCTCATGTATTAAGATAGCCCAGTTATAGAGGCTCTAAATCCCGTTTTGTGTCTCCACCATACAAGACCAATTCACTTTAGTGTCCAATCTCAGAAAATAGTTTTTGAGAAAATATTATTTTGTCAATTCAATGTTAATTAGATCTCTAGTAGATTTTAGGGTGATTTTAGCTCTATTATATGTCTACCTCTCGTGTTAGATAGCCCAGTTATAGAGGCTCTAAATCCCGTTTTGTGTCTCCACCATACAAGACCAATTCACTTTAGTGTCCAATCTCAGAAAATAGTTTTTGAGAAAATATTATTTTGTCAATTCAATGTTAATTAG
>JBAKBP010040466.1:0-13542 GCA_037953745.1 Lithodes maja | reverse complement strand
GTATGGGTTGGTTGGGACTAGAGACCCTATACTAACAGAGATCAGCCAAAACCTTCACCATCTTGGTACCCTTGGTATATATATAATAGTATGGGTTGGTTGGGACTAGAGACCCTATACTAACAGAGATCAGCCAAAACCTTCACCATCTTGGTACCCTTGGTATATATATAATAGTATGGGTTGGTTGGGACTAGAGACCCTATACTAACAGAGATCAGCCAAAACCTTCACCATCTTGGTACCCTTGGTATATATATAATAGTATGGGTTGGTTGGGACTAGAGACCCTATACTAACAGAGATCAGCCAAAACCTTCACCATCTTGGTACCCTTGGTATATATATAATAGTATGGGTTGGTTGGGACTAGAGACCCTATACTAACAGAGATCAGCCAAAACCTTCACCATCTTGGTACCCTTGGTATATATATAATAGTATGGGTTGGTTGGGACTAGAGACCCTATACTAACAGAGATCAGCCAAAACCTTCACCATCTTGGTACCCTTGGTATATATATAATAGTATGGGTTGGTTGGGACTAGAGACCCTATACTAACAGAGATCAGCCAAAACCTTCACCATCTTGGTACCCTTGGTATATATATAATAGTATGGGTTGGTTGGGACTAGAGACCCTATACTAACAGAGATCAGCCAAAACCTTCACCATCTTGGTACCCTTGGTATATATATAATAGTATGGGTTGGTTGGGACTAGAGACCCTATACTAACAGAGATCAGCCAAAACCTTCACCATCTTGGTACCCTTGGTATATATATAATAGTATGGGTTGGTTGGGACTAGAGACCCTATACTAACAGAGATCAGCCAAACCTTCACCATCTTGGTACCCTTGGTATATATATAATAGTATGGGTTGGTTGGGACTAGAGACCCTATACTAACAGAGATCAGCCAAAACCTTCACCATCTTGGTACCCTTGGTATATATATAATAGTATGGGTTGGTTGGGACTAGAGACCCTATACTAACAGAGATCAGCCAAACCTTCACCATCTTGGTACCCTTGGTATATATATAATAGTATGGGTTGGTTGGGACTAGAGACCCTATACTAACAGAGATCAGCCAAAACCTTCACCATCTTGGTACCCTTGGTATATATATAATAGTATGGGTTGGTTGGGACTAGAGACCCTATACTAACAGAGATCAGCCAAAACCTTCACCATCTTGGTACCCTTGGTATATATATAATAGTATGGGTTGGTTGGGACTAGAGACCCTATACTAACAGAGATCAGCCAAAACCTTCACCATCTTGGTACCCTTGGTATATATATAATAGTATGGGTTGGTTGGGACTAGAGACCCTATACTAACAGAGATCAGCCAAAACCTTCACCATCTTGGTACCCTTGGTATATATATAATAGTATGGGTTGGTTGGGACTAGAGACCCTATACTAACAGAGATCAGCCAAAACCTTCACCATCTTGGTACCCTTGGTATATATATAATAGTATGGGTTGGTTGGGACTAGAGACCCTATACTAACAGAGATCAGCCAAAACCTTCACCATCTTGGTACCCTTGGTATATATATAATAGTATGGGTTGGTTGGGACTAGAGACCCTATACTAACAGAGATCAGCCAAAACCTTCACCATCTTGGTACCCTTGGTATATATATAATAGTATGGGTTGGTTGGGACTAGAGACCCTATACTAACAGAGATCAGCCAAAACCTTCACCATCTTGGTACCCTTGGTATATATATAATAGTATGGGTTGGTTGGGACTAGAGACCCTATACTAACAGAGATCAGCCAAAACCTTCACCATCTTGGTACCCTTGGTATATATATAATAGTATGGGTTGGTTGGGACTAGAGACCCTATACTAACAGAGATCAGCCAAAACCTTCACCATCTTGGTACCCTTGGTATATATATAATAGTATGGGTTGGTTGGGACTAGAGACCCTATACTAACAGAGATCAGCCAAAACCTTCACCATCTTGGTACCCTTGGTATATATATAATAGTATGGGTTGGTTGGGACTAGAGACCCTATACTAACAGAGATCAGCCAAAACCTTCACCATCTTGGTACCCTTGGTATATATATAATAGTATGGGTTGGTTGGGACTAGAGACCCTATACTAACAGAGATCAGCCAAAACCTTCACCATCTTGGTACCCTTGGTATATATATAATAGTATGGGTTGGTTGGGACTAGAGACCCTATACTAACAGAGATCAGCCAAAACCTTCACCATCTTGGTACCCTTGGTATATATATAATAGTATGGGTTGGTTGGGACTAGAGACCCTATACTAACAGAGATCAGCCAAAACCTTCACCATCTTGGTACCCTTGGTATATATATAATAGTATGGGTTGGTTGGGACTAGAGACCCTATACTAACAGAGATCAGCCAAAACCTTCACCATCTTGGTACCCTTGGTATATATATAATAGTATGGGTTGGTTGGGACTAGAGACCCTATACTAACAGAGATCAGCCAAAACCTTCACCATCTTGGTACCCTTGGTATATATATAATAGTATGGGTTGGTTGGGACTAGAGACCCTATACTAACAGAGATCAGCCAAAACCTTCACCATCTTGGTACCCTTGGTATATATATAATAGTATGGGTTGGTTGGGACTAGAGACCCTATACTAACAGAGATCAGCCAAAACCTTCACCATCTTGGTACCCTTGGTATATATATAATAGTATGGGTTGGTTGGGACTAGAGACCCTATACTAACAGAGATCAGCCAAAACCTTCACCATCTTGGTACCCTTGGTATATATATAATAGTATGGGTTGGTTGGGACTAGAGACCCTATACTAACAGAGATCAGCCAAAACCTTCACCATCTTGGTACCCTTGGTATATATATAATAGTATGGGTTGGTTGGGACTAGAGACCCTATACTAACAGAGATCAGCCAAAACCTTCACCATCTTGGTACCCTTGGTATATATATAATAGTATGGGTTGGTTGGGACTAGAGACCCTATACTAACAGAGATCAGCCAAAACCTTCACCATCTTGGTACCCTTGGTATATATATAATAGTATGGGTTGGTTGGGACTAGAGACCCTATACTAACAGAGATCAGCCAAAACCTTCACCATCTTGGTACCCTTGGTATATATATAATAGTATGGGTTGGTTGGGACTAGAGACCCTATACTAACAGAGATCAGCCAAAACCTTCACCATCTTGGTACCCTTGGTATATATATAATAGTATGGGTTGGTTGGGACTAGAGACCCTATACTAACAGAGATCAGCCAAAACCTTCACCATCTTGGTACCCTTGGTATATATATAATAGTATGGGTTGGTTGGGACTAGAGACCCTATACTAACAGAGATCAGCCAAAACCTTCACCATCTTGGTACCCTTGGTATATATATAATAGTATGGGTTGGTTGGGACTAGAGACCCTATACTAACAGAGATCAGCCAAAACCTTCACCATCTTGGTACCCTTGGTATATATATAATAGTATGGGTTGGTTGGGACTAGAGACCCTATACTAACAGAGATCAGCCAAAACCTTCACCATCTTGGTACCCTTGGTATATATATAATAGTATGGGTTGGTTGGGACTAGAGACCCTATACTAACAGAGATCAGCCAAAACCTTCACCATCTTGGTACCCTTGGTATATATATAATAGTATGGGTTGGTTGGGACTAGAGACCCTATACTAACAGAGATCAGCCAACCTTCACCATCTTGGTACCCTTGGTATATATATAATAGTATGGGTTGGTTGGGACTAGAGACCCTATACTAACAGAGATCAGCCAAAACCTTCACCATCTTGGTACCCTTGGTATATATATAATAGTATGGGTTGGTTGGGACTAGAGACCCTATACTAACAGAGATCAGCCAAAACCTTCACCATCTTGGTACCCTTGGTATATATATAATAGTATGGGTTGGTTGGGACTAGAGACCCTATACTAACAGAGATCAGCCAAAACCTTCACCATCTTGGTACCCTTGGTATATATATAATAGTATGGGTTGGTTGGGACTAGAGACCCTATACTAACAGAGATCAGCCAAAACCTTCACCATCTTGGTACCCTTGGTATATATATAATAGTATGGGTTGGTTGGGACTAGAGACCCTATACTAACAGAGATCAGCCAAAACCTTCACCATCTTGGTACCCTTGGTATATATATAATAGTATGGGTTGGTTGGGACTAGAGACCCTATACTAACAGAGATCAGCCAAAACCTTCACCATCTTGGTACCCTTGGTATATATATAATAGTATGGGTTGGTTGGGACTAGAGACCCTATACTAACAGAGATCAGCCAAAACCTTCACCATCTTGGTACCCTTGGTATATATATAATAGTATGGGTTGGTTGGGACTAGAGACCCTATACTAACAGAGATCAGCCAAAACCTTCACCATCTTGGTACCCTTGGTATATATATAATAGTATGGGTTGGTTGGGACTAGAGACCCTATACTAACAGAGATCAGCCAAAACCTTCACCATCTTGGTACCCTTGGTATATATATAATAGTATGGGTTGGTTGGGACTAGAGACCCTATACTAACAGAGATCAGCCAAAACCTTCACCATCTTGGTACCCTTGGTATATATATAATAGTATGGGTTGGTTGGGACTAGAGACCCTATACTAACAGAGATCAGCCAAAACCTTCACCATCTTGGTACCCTTGGTATATATATAATAGTATGGGTTGGTTGGGACTAGAGACCCTATACTAACAGAGATCAGCCAAAACCTTCACCATCTTGGTACCCTTGGTATATATATAATAGTATGGGTTGGTTGGGACTAGAGACCCTATACTAACAGAGATCAGCCAAAACCTTCACCATCTTGGTACCCTTGGTATATATATAATAGTATGGGTTGGTTGGGACTAGAGACCCTATACTAACAGAGATCAGCCAAAACCTTCACCATCTTGGTACCCTTGGTATATATATAATAGTATGGGTTGGTTGGGACTAGAGACCCTATACTAACAGAGATCAGCCAAAACCTTCACCATCTTGGTACCCTTGGTATATATATAATAGTATGGGTTGGTTGGGGCTAGATTCTCTATAGTAACAGAGATCGGCCAACCTTCACCATCTTGGTACCCTTGGTATATATATAATAGTATGGGTTGGTTGGGACTAGAGACCCTATACTAACAGAGATCAGCCAAAACCTTCACCATCTTGGTACCCTTGGTATAATTATATATAATAGTATGGGTTGGTTGGGACTAGAGACCCTATACTAACAGAGATCAGCCAACCTTCACCATCTTGGTACCCTTGGTATATATATAATAGTATGGGTTGGTTGGGACTAGAGACCCTATACTAACAGAGATCAGCCAACCTTCACCATCTTGGTACCCTTGGTATATATATAATAGTATGGGTTGGTTGGGACTAGAGACCCTATACTAACAGAGATCAGCCAAAACCTTCACCATCTTGGTACCCTTGGTATATATATAATAGTATGGGTTGGTTGGGACTAGAGACCCTATACTAACAGAGATCAGCCAACCTTCGCCATCTTGGTACCCTTGGTTATAGGTTTGTCTGTTTACACTTAAGTATCTCCATTACCATAATACACATTTGGGAATACCGGTACAGGATATATAGTTTGGTCTTTAGTGATACATTCTACATAATCAATCATAAACTATATACTCGTTCTCTGATGATTGAGGTACCAAAATGGAGTCTAAATAATAAGATACCCCTCTCTCTCTCTCTCTCTCTAGTTGATAAGTGAGACAAACTACCGGATGACACAGGCACTCTAAAAACAAAGGCTATAACAACATTATGATAAAGGTTAAGACAATCATTGGGTATATTGATGGTGATTTACCTTTCTATGAATATAGTAGATGAGTTTATTAATACCAGTATACCTTTACAAGGGTATCTTATTATGGATACATTATTAATACCCTTTCCATACCCATATTGTTTAACAGTGTTCTGTATTATCAAAGCCAGGAAATTCCAACATGAAGAAGAGAGGCACTCGGTAGAGCACATACCTCTGCCTACGCTGGCTGGTTCTTTACCATTATTATCATAGGCATAGATAAGCTTTTGGATTTGGGTTCCAGGATATGATCCTGATCGCTAATAAATTCTTCCTTGGCACATATCCTATTTGCCCACCAACTGTTGTGAATATCGGTTAATAACTTTGAGAGATATCTTGTTTACAGACAAACATGAGCAGGTAGACAAACAGATAAAAACATAACCTCCGTTCAACTTCGTTGGCGGAGTTAACATAATGAGAACAATTGTGGCAGAGGAGATAAGTCGAAAGCCTGTTTACTCTGAACTTTATAGACAGTTATATTTTTAATGATAATGTATGACAGGCTGGGAGAGAGGTATGCTGACCAGGATTCGAACCCACTCACTCCAGGTATATTTGGGAGAGTCGGGCACCGTAACCAATCGGCCATTAGCCACTTAGTTATATTTTTGTGTTGTCTATTTGTATGAAGGAGACAAAATGTAATCTCCTTCCCACCCAAAATAGAAAAGTGTTAGGGAGCCAAATTAAAAGCATGTTATAGTCAAAATGTCTGTCACACCGAGCTTGAAGCAGTTTAAGTCATAGGATGAGGGAAAGATGACTAAGAGGAAAGTTCCATAGTTTATTGTTGAGTGAAAGAAAGCCTGGGAAAATCAGTTCACTCTAGGGTTAGAGAGAGGGATGGGCATATCTTTAAAGGCGGTTGCCACCTACTTTCTTTAAGGGAGGATGGACGTATTTATTTCATAATTTTTTTATTTTTATATATTTTTTAAATCTCCTCCCTATACCAAGATCAAGCTGTATAAAACACTGTAGACCTCCTTCAAGGTAAATTCTTAAATTTTGCTGTAGAAAAATGTGCCAGCTGAAGGCCAGTTACTCTTAAAATTACAGGCTCGCTTATCCCTCGCCAGGAAAAAAGTGACACCTAAAGGGCACAAAACGGTCTTATTATTAACGAAGAAATGAGTTTTAACACTTACGCTGCAGGAATATTTCCGCCATATTAGGGCTCATTCAGGCACTCCTGATTGATTAGGCAAGTGTCTGAATGAAATTAAATGTATTCAGTCTAAACCTAAAAGAAAATAGCTTCAAAATGACACCAAAATGAGCTTCATAGCTCGCAGGGTTTACCCGCAGCGCTGCTATAGACATTCACTAAAATTACCAATTATCGCTAATGTGGCACTACATTTGCCTTTGGCAGCACTGTATATTTCGTGAGACTCTGACTCAGAGCCCTCAGTGATGCGGCCGTTTGGCTGGGGGAAGGACGTGTAGCCTGTCACTCTCCCGCTCCCTCGCACTCAATTCTACAGGCTTTAGGAGGCTTTAAAAGCCTGTAAATTGCTGTAAATTGCCATGGCATTTAGGAAAGTCTCCTGCAGGCATTGGGTTAAAGTCTTAAAATAGCCAAACTAATGGGCCATACGTCTTAAAATCTAAATACTAATATGCCTAAACATGAGGTAGAAGGGGGACCAGAAAAAAGACCCAACCCCACTTAAGGGAGGAAGTATGCACTGAGAAAGCTCCGACATATAACACTGATTATTGCATTAGCGGTATAAGAGGGAGATATGTAATATTGCAGCACGAACAAAGAGTTTGTAGGGAATTAGCAAGAGAAAGTGAGTTTACACAAACAAAAATTGTAGATGCCTATAACGTTTCTGGTGGCTGCAAAACACTTGATATTGAAGTAGAATTAAAAAGATGTGTACACATGTTTGTCTATAATATAATTAATATCAATTACGTGTAGCATGCATGCAGAATATATTATTAGTAAAAACAAAAACAGAGAAATATAATAAACTCTTTGGAATAGGGACGTTCACAGAAGCCACATACCCAACATTGTTTGTCTGATCTGATGGATTGATGGATGGATGTGGACCATAGTAACCATCCACACACTATTGATGGATGGATCTGGACCATAGTAACCAACCACACACTATTGATGGATGGATGTGGACCATAGTAACCATCCACACACTATTGATGGATGGATCTGGACCATAGTAACCAACCACACACTATTGATGGATGGATGTGGACCATAGTAACCATCCACACACTATTGATGGATGGATCTGGACCATAATGACCATCCACACACTATTGATGGATGGATCTGGACCATAGTAACCATCCACACACTATTGATGGATGGATCTGGACCATAGTAACCATCCACACACTATTGATGGATGGATCTGGACCATAGTAACCATCCACACACTATTGATGGATGGATCTGGACCATAGTAACCAACCACACACTATTGATGGATGGATCTGGACCATAGTAACCAACCACACACTATTGATGGATGGATCTGGACCATAATGACCATCCACACACTATTGATGGATGGATCTGGACCATAGTAACCATCCACACACTATTGATGGATGGATGTGGACCATAGTAACCATCGACACACTATTGATGGATGGATCTGGACCATAGTAACCATCCACACACTATTGATGGATGGATCTGGACCACAGTAACCATCCACACACTATTGATGGATGGATCTGGACCATAGTAACCATCCACACACTATTGATGGATGGATGTGGACCATAGTAACCATCCACACACTATTGATGGATGGATGTGGACCATAGTAACCATCCACACACTATTGATGGATGGATCTGGACCATAGTAACCATCCACACACTATTGATGGATGGATCTGGACCATAGTAACCATCCACACACTATTGATGGATGGATCTGGACCATAGTAACCATCCACACACTATTGATGGATGGATCTGGACCATAATGACCATCCACACACTATTGATGGATGGATCTGGACCATAGTAACCATCCACACACTATTGATGGATGGATCTGGACCATAGTAACCATCCACACACTATTGATGATTCTAGGCCTTCCGAGGTGGGAGGCATTAAACATAATATAGACAACAACATAAAATAGATATATTTTTTTCTTCTTCTACTGGCTAAATTCCTATAATCTATATTGTGGATCTGCCCCACCCTAATTCGAATTCACCATACTTTCTCCATGTCGATGGGTTTAATTATAATATGATTGTGTCGAACGTCGAGAGTACACAAAGATTGATGTTGAACGATCACTGATAACAGGAGCTTTTATTACTGTGTTTGTGTGTCGTTGTTGCTTGAGAGTGTGTGGCAGTATTTGTGTGTGTTTACTTGACAGTATGCGTTGTGTGTGTGTGTGTGTGTGTGTGTGTGTGTATATTTGTTTGGGTGTGTACGTGTCAGTGTGTGTATTTGTTTGCTTAATTGTGTGTGTGTGTGTGTGTGTGTTTGTACTACTGTATGTGTTTGTGTGTGTGTTTGCGTCAGTGTGTTTATATTAAGTGTGTATTTGCTTGAGTGTTTGTGTCAAATGTGTGTGTGTTTAAGTGAGTGTGTTTGCGTGCATGATTTTTGTTTGTCACCTGAGTATGTTTGTGTGTGACAGTATGCATGTGTGTTTCTGTAAGTATGAATATGTGTTTTTATGTGTACAGGTATGTGGGCGTGTATTCTTGAATTATGATTACAAATAATATATACACAAATAATTATATAAACAATACCCCCAACACATCGGACTGGCTGGACTTAGACTTATAAGTGTATGGTGGCATCACACGATCGTTTTTAACGGTAATCGTCAACGAAAACAAATCTTTGAAATTATATGTTAATCCTTTGTATTGTTATCGGCCACTAGAAAGGAGGTAGATGATTTTAAGAAACTAAAATATTATACAACTTTAAATCAGACCAAGATTGTCATACAAAATTGCCGGAAAAACTCGCTCGTGTAACACCGCCTCATAAGCATAATTATACAGGGTGATTCAAAGAGTGTGTTCTTACTTTTCAGGACGTATTCGCTATACAAAAAATATGATCATGTTACTAAATGACTCTCGGGGTGAGTCTTCATATATTTAAAGTTATTTGGCTACACATGTTTAAGTTATCATTAGACAAACTAAATCAAGTCAGTGGAGTGTTTTATTCAGTTGGAAGATTCAACATACACCGTAGTTGATGACATTGACTGTATATATGTGTGTGGGCATGTTAGTCAGCTTATACCGGATGTGCAGTGGCCACAGTGCTGTATTATCAGTAGCCACCTAATGCTGTGCTCTCAGTGGCCACAGTGCTGTATTCTCAGTGGCCACATAGTGCTGTATGCTCAGTGGCCACATAGTGCTGTATTCTCAGTGCCCACATAGTTTTGTATTCTCAGTGGCCACATAGTGCTGTATTCTCAGTGGCCGCATAGTGCTGTATTCTCAGTGGCCACATAATGCTGTATTCTCAGAGGCCACATAATTCTGTATTCTCAGAGGCCACATAGTGCTGTATTCTCAGTGGCCACATAGTGTTGTATTTTCAGTGGACACATAGTGTTGTATTCTCAGTGGCCACATAGTGTTGCATTATCAGTGGCCACTTAATGCTGTATTCTCAGTGGCCACATAGTTCTGTATTATCAGTGGCCGCATAGTGCTGTATTATCAGAGGGCACATAGTGCTGTATTCTCAGTGGCCACATAGTGTTGTATTTTCAGTGGCCACATAGTGTTGTATTCTCAGTGGCCACATAGTGTTGTATTCTCAGTGGCCACATAGTGTTGTATTCTCAGTGGCCACCTAATGCTGTATTATCAGTGGCCACATAGTGCTATATTCTCAGTGGCCACATAGTGTTGTATTGTCAGTGGCTACATAGTGTTGTAGTCTCAGTGGCCACCTAATGATGTATTATCAGTGGACACAGTGCTATATTCTCAGTGGCCTCATAGTGCTATATTCTCAGTGGCCTCATAGTGCTGCATTCTCAGTGGCCACATAGTGCTGTATTATCAGTGACCACAAAATGCTGCATTGCCTGTGGCCACATAGTGCTGTATTAACAGTGACCACATAGTGCTATATTATTAGTGGCCACATAGGGTTGTAGCCTATTATCAGTGGCCACATAGTGTTGTAGCCTATTCTCAGTGGTCACATAGTGCTGTGTTCTCAGTGGCCACATAGTGCTATATTATCAGTGGCCACATAGTGTTGTATTCTCAGTGGTCACATAGTGCTGTGTTCTCAGTGGTCACAGAGTGCTATATTCTCAGTGGCCATATGATGTATTTTCAGTGGCCACATAGTGTTATAATGTCAGTGGCTACAATGCTGTATTGTCAGTGGCCACATATTGCTCTTTTATCAGTGGCCACATATAGTGCTGTAATATCTGTGGTCACATAGTGCTGTAATATCTGTGGTCACATAGTGCTGTAATATCTGTGGTCACATAGTGCTGTAATATCTGTGGTCACATAGTGCTGTAATATCTGTGGTCACATAGTGCTGTAATATCTGTGGTCACATAGTGCTGTAATATCTGTGGTCACATAGTGCTGTAATATCTGTGGTCACATAGTGCTGTAATATCTGTGGTCACATAGTGCTGTAATATCTGTGGTCACATAGTGCTGTATTATCAGTGGCCACATAGTGCTGTATTGTCTGCAGCCACATAGTGTTGTATTCTCATTGGCCACATAGTGCTGTATCCTCAGTGGCCACATAGTGCTGTATTGTCAGTGACCACATAGTGCTGTATTCTCAGTGACCACATAGTGCTGTATTCTCAGTGGCCACATAGTGCTGTATTCTCAGTGGCCACATAGTGCTGTAATATCAGTAGCCACATAGTGCTGTAATATCAGTAGCCACATAGTGCTGTAATATCAGTAGCCACATAGTGCTGTTTTTCAGTGGCCACAGTGCTGTATTATCAGTGGCCACATAGTGCTGTATTCTCAGTGGCCACATAGTGCTGTATTCTCAGTGGCCATATAATGTATTCTCATTGGCCACATATTGTTGTATCCTCAGTGGCCACATAGTACTCTATTCTCAGTGGCCACATAGTGCTGTATTCTCAGTGGCCACATAGTGCTGTATTCTCAGTGGCCACATAGTGCTGTATTCTCAGTAGCCACATAGTGCTGTATTCTCAGTGGCCACATAGTGTTGTATTCTCAGTGGCCACATAATGCTGTATTCTCAGTGGCCACATAGTGTAGTATTCTCAGTGGCCACATAGTGTAGTATTCTCAGTGGCCACATAATGCTGTATTCTCAGTGGCCACATAATGCTGTATTCTCAGTAGCCACATAGTGCTGTATTCTCAGTAGCCACATAGTGCTGTATTCTCAGTAGCCACATAGTGCTGTATTCTCAGTGGCAACAGTGCTGTATCGTCAGTGGCCACATAGTGCTGTATCGTCAGTGGCCACATAGTGCTGTATCGTCAGTGGCCACATAGTGCTGTATCGTCAGTGGCCACATAGTGCTGTATCGTCAGTGGCCACATAGTGCTGTATCGTCAGTGGCCACATAGTGCTGTATCGTCAGTGGCCACATAGTGCTGTATCGTCAGTGGCCACATAGTGCTGTATCGTCAGTGGCCACATAGTGCTGTATCGTCAGTGGCCACATAGTGCTATATCGTCAGTGGCCACATAGTGCTGTATTCTCAGTGGCCACATAGTGCTGTATTCTCAGTGGCCACATAGTGCTGTATTCTCAGTGGCCACATAGTGCTGTATTCTCAGTGGCCACATAGTGCTGTATTCTCAGTGGCCACATAGTGCTGTATTCTCAGTGGCCACATAGTGCTGTATTCTCAGTGGCCACATAGTGCTGTATTCTCAGTGGCCACATAGTGCTGTATTCTCAGTGGCCACATAGTGCTGTGTTCTCAGTGGCCACATAGTGCTGTGTTCTCAGTGGCCACATAGTGCTGTATTCTCAGTGGCCACATAGTGCTGTATTCTCAGTGGCCACATAGTGCTGTATTCTCAGTGGACACAGTGTTGTATTCTCAGTGGCCACATAGTGTTGCATTATCAGTGGCCACTTAATGCTGTATTCTCAGTGGCCACTTAATGCTGTATTCTCAGTGGCCACATAGTTCTGTATTATCAGTGGCCGCATAGTGCTGTATTATCAGAGGGCACATAGTGCTGTATTCTCAGTGGCCACATAGTGTTGTATTTTCAGTGGCCACATAGTGTTGTATTCTCAGTGGCCACATAGTGTTGTATTCTCAGTGGCCACCTAATGCTGTATTATCAGTGGCCACATAGTGCTATATTCTCAGTGGCCACATAGTGTTGTATTGTCAGTGGCTACATAGTGTTGTAGTCTCAGTGGCCACCTAATGATATATTATCAGTGGCCACCTAATGATATATTATCAGTGGACACAGTGCTATATTCTCAGTGGCCTCATAGTGCTATATTCTCAGTGGCCTCATAGTGCTGCATTCTCAGTGGCCACATAGTGCTGTATTATCAGTGACCACAAAATGATGCATTGCCTGTGGCCACATAGTGCTGTATTAACAG
>JBAKBP010040465.1:0-13543 GCA_037953745.1 Lithodes maja | reverse complement strand
TATTTCTGGCGAGCGAAAGCGAGCCTGCACTATTACGAGGAACCGGCCTTTGGCGGGGCGATTATTTCTACCGAAAAATGTACAAATTCATCTTGAAGGGGGGTCTAGGGGGTGTTTTTCTAAGCTGATGGAGGTCTAGGGGAGGAACTAAATAAATATATGAATAAATGAATTAATAGACCAAACAAACGGCCAGTCTCCCCTTAATACGTGATTTTATGTCTCTTTGTCCGATTATTTCCTGACAAACGATAGCCAGTCGGAAGCTTGGGGAAACCGCTTTCGTCCGGGGACAATTTCTACCAAAATATCTACACTCGACTAAGAAACAAATCTTTACACTGGTGAGCTGTAATAATCTAGTGATGACGGAATGAATCGGGTGAAACATGCGTCTGTGAGGTATTATCATAAGATTTCGACCCACTTCCAGATGTTTAGAGCGTTATTGTAAAGAGTGTTTATTGGTCGAGTGTAGATCATCTAGGCTATAGGAAATGTTCCCGGCAAAGGCCAATTTCGTCTAAGTTACATGTTCGCTATCGCTCGCCTAGAAAACAGTATCCCCTTTCACTTTATACACTGACTTTGTTTGTCGCAGGTACTGAAGAGGGATTGTAGTTGAAGGGTGGCCTAGTTGGTTGCTTATCCATGCCGGGGGTGGGGGGGGGGGGGGAGTGTTGAAAGGGTTATCCAGGCCAAGCGGGGACTTACTATACAGTATCCTGGAGTATTTGGCTTGTTTTCTGACATTTTGGAGCAATGCGTTTTAGTTTGTCCCCTTGGCTATCAAACTATGCAAAAACACACCCAGTCCTCCGTCAAGCTAAGTTTGTACATTTTTCGATAGAAAAATGTCCCGGCCGAAGGCCGATTCCTTCTTAACATATAGGCTCGCTATCGCTCGCCTAGAAAAAAAATCGACACCTGAATGGGGTGAAGCATCATATTATCGCCAAAGTAATGGGGGTGAAACATCTAAAAAAATCTCCAAGGTAATGGACAAAACTTTCCATTTATAGTCTCACCTTGTTTATCACAGGTACTGAAGAGCGACTGTAGTTGTACGGCTGCCTGGTTCACCGCTCCCCCACCACCACCACTACCACTATTCTGGTCGGTGGTAGTTGTGGTAGATGGTAGATTATCCATGGTGGTTGATTGGTGTGGTTGAAGTGGTGTAGGATACGCACTCTACACTTTTAAATTATTCCTTGAGCGATTGAGTTTTTGAGTCTATTGGTATATTTGTGTGTGTGTGGTATGTGTGTGGGTGTGAGTGTGTGTGTGGGGGTGGGTGTGTGGGTGTTATTTCCAGGCCAAGGTATGCAGGGTGAGGAGTAGGATGCGTACTGAACACTTTGAACTATTCCTTGAGTGATAGGGTTAGGATATTTTAGTATATTGGTTTATTTGTGAATGTGTGTGTGTGTGTGTGATTATTCAGATACCCGTACGACTTTATACTCAATGTTGCACAGTTATTTCTTTGGTTTTATTAATGCACGGCACTCTTATATCACACTAGTATCACTCAAAATCTTGGCTTGTAGAATCACAGAACACTATAATATATCACTTTGAATTTATAGTGCCGTGGTGGTTCTCGAATAACTGTTTAATGTTCTCGCACGGAATCCTATTGGAAGCCTATGAACTAAAACTCTCAAAGACACAAATTTCACTGTCATATATATTAATAACATCATTGACTAGATTTGTCACCAAGCCGTATGTTTGTTTGCGTTTTTCATGCACAAGATCAAGGTTTAATATGATTGTTCAAGCATTATTCGTGTTAATCATAAATATGTTTGTTCAAAGCATGATCACTTTTCACCTGCTCTTCATCTCACTCATTCTTTCACGTGTATTATTCCAGTATATGAACAGCTGCTTTTATGCATATTCGTCAGTTATTGACTTATTGGTTAGGTTTCTTTTTCTTTTAGGTTTGTCTCACTAAGCACTTCGACATAAGCATCATCACGGTTCACTTGCTCTAAATCTCACTCAGTTTCCACATGTATTATTCCAATATATAAACAGGTTCTTTTATGCATATTCATCAGCTATTTATTGGGTTTCTTCTTCGTTTGGGTTTCCTCGCTAAGTTCGTCCACATTACTTCCTCTGTGATCTGTAATACAATAAATGATTTTAGTTATATGTTCAGTAGCCGAGGGTATTTTATGTACTCCACTGTGTAGTAATAATTATAATGTATTGGTGCTATTTAGGGAGCCCACCTCGTTTTTTCTCTTTCTCTCCCTCTCTTTGGCTTGTATCCATTCGGCCCAATTCAACCAACTGTTTTAAGGACGTTTACCCCCATCCAGGTGTCAATATTTTCCTGGTTTGCGGTAGCGAGCCAGCATATATATATATATATATATATATATATACGGTATAATATATTTGTTTTGAGAGCAACCTAAATTTGTACATTTTTTGATATAAAAATTTCTCCGGCGAAGCCGGATTTCTCCATACAATGCTGGCTCGCTATCGCTCGCCAGGAAGATATCGATAAATAAACGTCTTAAAATAGTTTGCTGAATGCAGCCGAATGGATACAAGCCAGAGAAAGAGAGAAAAGGAGAGAAAGACAAAAAAAGCAGGTGACCCCCTTAAATTAGCAGTTTTTTTACATACCGTTTGGATATTGTATTATATTTAAATATGGGTGGTTCTGTTGCTATACTGTATATATATATATATATATATATATATATATATATATATATATATATATATATATATATGACGTGTGTGTCTGTGTTTCGCAAAATATTCATAAATCAAATCAAATGGCCTATTTTGTGTGGATAAACAAACCATGGAATATTTGAAGGCCTTCCCATACGGCTTCTGTAATAATGAAACGTTTTTTAACCATGTTACCCAAAGTTAGCTTTATACTCCACATTTGTCGATATACTGATAAGGAGGAGGAGGAGGAGAAAAAGGAGGAAAATAAGAAGGAATAGAAGAATAATGAAAAGAAGTAGTAGACGAAGAAGGAAAAGAAGAAGAAGAAGGAGAAGAAGAAAGAGGGAGAGAGGGAGAGAGAGCGTTAACTTACTTTCTCACTTAGTTACTTTATCGTCTCAGTTATTGAAAACGTATATTTGCAAGGAATTATGTTTCGATCCAAAATATTATCCAAACTGTTTATTGGCAAATAATTATTTATGTTTTCGATCCAAAGTAATTCAAATTCAAATATAATTCAAAAGTATAATCCAAAAAATGTATTGGCAAGGAATTATAGGTTTCGATCCAAAGTATTCTCTAAAATATTTATTTTCAAATAATTGTATGTTTTAAATCCAAAGTATTAGTCAAAATGTTTCTTGACAAAGAATTATGTGTTCAATCCAAATAATTATCCTAAATGTTTATTGACAAAGAATAATCCTAAATGTTTATTGACAAAGAATTATCTAAGTTTTCCATCCAAAGTAATATTTAAAACAAAATATTGGCAAAGAATATTGTGTTTTCGATCCAAAATACAATCCAAAGTGTTTATTGACAACACATTATTTGTTTTCGATCCAAAATATTATCCAAAATGTTTATTCGCAAATAATGATACGTTTTCGAGCCAAAATGTTTATTGGCAAATCATTATATATGTTTTCTATCCAAAATGTTTATATATTATTTTCTACTGAGACCAGTGAAGCTAAATAATAAATTAATAAACAAATAATAATAATAATAATAATAATAATAATAAATTAATAAATAATATATTGATACAGACTCACCCCAACTTAATAATAATAATAATAATAAAAATAAATAAATAATAGTAACAAATAAATAAAAAACAGAAACAAACTCGCCCCAACCAGGCTTTACGTGCGAGTCCAATCCAGTCTGTGTGTCAACTAAGCGTAACCTCGTTCACAAAGCTCTATATCTGAATATAATGAGTCGGGCCTCTCCCTAGCACGTCATGACTCATCTACATATGTTGGGGTGGCCTTCTTTCACATATATACACACTAGCACATCGAGCACATACACACACGAACCTACTCACTAACAGACACACATTCACACAGACACATGCTACACACTCACCCTCTCTCTCTCTCTCTCATACACTCACTCTCTCACATTCATACACAGACACTCACAGACACACACACACACACATTACAACCCCCCACCATCACTCCGAAACAAGCTAGATAATCGAACGCATTGCTTCATTCCTGCCCACCCCTCGTAAATCATGGCGTCTGGCAGTAGATAAATATATGACTGACAGATAGATAGGCAGACAGACAGACATACTAACAGATAGATAGATATATAGCAATTATTTTACCTCGTATAAAGCATACTATTTGTGTTGTCATTCCTGTTGTCATTCCGGTTAGAGCCCCTACACTTACGGAGATCGGCCACCCTCCGCCATATTGGGGCCTCGGGGGTTATTAAGGGGAGGTTTTATTGTAGACCCACTTCTCCCTCATGTTTAGCCCTATTCGTTTTGAGATTATAAGATGTTTGCCCCATTAGTTTGTCGATTTTAAGACCTTGTCCCATATGTTTATCAATTATAAAACCTTTTGTGCCATTTAGGTGTCGATTTTTTCATGGCGAGCGTTAGCGAGCCTGCAATATTGGAGAAGGCATCCTTCGGCCAAACAAATTTTCTACCAAAAAATGTACAAATTTATCTCGCAGGCGAGTCTTGGGGGTGGGTATTTTTTAGAAGTTTGGTGGTGGTCTGGTGAGCAAAATACCTCCCATTTCCAAAAATAAATAAATAATAAATAAAATGAATACCGGTAAATAAAATATATAAATAATAAACAAGTAAATTAATCAATCAATAATACTAATGATAATAATATATAAAATCTCCCCTGAACCCATGTATAACAGACCACACCTGTACCGAATATCATCATCTTCAGATACCTGCAACGCGTTCCGTTGACAGCGAGCAAAAAATTGCTTCGTGCGAGGTCTTTGCTAGGCTAGCGGAACGACATTGCTTCCTCGCTCTGCTCGGCTAGCAAAGCGAGCAGCCAAAATAGGTTGCTAGGTCCACCTAGCAGAGCGAGCAATGAAGGTGTAAATTATTGTGTTTGCCCTATTTACACACTAACTGGCCTATTTCATGATTAATAGTATTGAATGAGGATAGAGATGTACAGCAGTTACTAATTATTGATTAAAAGTATATATTTGACATCATGCCCACCCGACCTATAGAATGCTGCCACAAATATGTTATGCCTACACTGCAACATGCTCAATTAATAAAGACTGGTAGCCTACAGTACAAAAGTAGCCTACCATCACGCCTGAGTTTTCGCCAAATAACTTAATATGAGCGATATCGTCAACATTTAATGTAATCTGTACAATACTATTAATAATTCAAGCTCGGAAAATCGTCAGTTACTCATAATGGTCACCACCAGACTTTGAAAGCTATGGAACTGTAAATGTAGAATGAAAAACAAATGTGCATAGCCTAGTATTGTGTCTTGACATGTTCACCAACTTTCCCGATATTTTCATGTATATGTTAAGGGGAGATATCCACTTGAGGGATTTTTTTCTTGACCCCTTTCTCCCTCATGTTTAGCCCCATTGCTTTTGATATTATAAAACGTTTGTCCCATTAGTTTAGCGATTTTAAGAACTTTCACCCCATATTAAGACCTTTCGTGCAATTCAGGTGTCAATGTTATCCTGGCGAGCGATAGCGAGCCTGTAATTTAAGAGGAACCGGCCTTCGGCCGGGAAATTTTTCTACCGAAAAATGTACAAATTTATCTTGAAAGGGACTCAAGGGGGTGTAATTTTAAGCTTGATGGAGGTCTAGGGAACAAACTAAATACCTCCCCTTAAGTCTTCAAATAATATTGTACAGTCACTTAGTAAGAAAACAATACATCGCATATGCATTTAACAATATTTATGGTAGCCTACATGTTCAATGAAAACTCGTAAGTACTAAACAAATTAATAATGCGAGGTGCAAGCGATAGGCCAAATATCCATGGCTGTACAGTGTGTAGGCTACACTATTCCTTTAGTATAATACAGTATAAGAGCCATTAGGCTACAGTTATTTGCAAGTATTTATATTGGATGTTAGACTCCCATCAGTATACAGTATAGTTGAGGGTTTTATTACTGTTTCCACTGTTCTTGCATACGTGTTTACGCAGACCGTGGGCTCATACTATAGTATAGCCTAATTTCCAGTTGTTACAACATATATTTTCATCGAATGTGATACATTTCGCAATGTCAGTTTTTTATTAAGCGAATACATATATGTGAAGACTGTCATTGATGGTTGTTATGTAAGGTCAGCTGATATGCGAAGCAAAACTATGCTAGCTAGTGTCCCGTTCAACCTATTGACAGTGCTGCTAGCCTAGCAAAGCGGTCGCACGAAGCAATTTTTTGCTCGCTGTCAACGGAACGCGTTGCTGGTCTGGTCGTCACTCACAGATCACGTGACCAATACAGATCTATAGGAATGCCTTGGTTTAATCTAATATATTAATTTCACTCCCAACACTTAAACACCTCTCAATTAAATTATTGAAAGCATGTGATCCTCCTGGGACGCATATTTCCGAAGTCGAGACTAGTGTATATCATAGGGGAAATTAGGACCAATCAGAGGCCGCAGTGGCAGTGACATCACCCACAAGGGGAGGAGCCAGTCTGTCTATCACTCTCTCTCTCTCTCTCTCTCTGGGTGAGGAGCCTGCCTGCCTCTCGTTTGTTTATCTCTCTCTGGTAAATAGAAGAAGTAAGTCACCTAGTATAACAAGTTATCAATATTTATTCGCATAGTTTCTGTCTAGATTAAATAAGCATCCAGAGTACAATATGTTATTCCCATTAATTATAGTTTTACTTGAAAAGCAATGAGTAAACAATGAAAATGTTGCGATTCTGGCATCTTTCGTCCCAAGATTTGAGGAGGAGGGTGTTGCCAGTTCTCCTTAGACAGTTAAATTGTTTCAAATAGTTCCTGTTTTATTTATCATTATCATTTAAATTTACATTCATGCACAACGTAAATAAACTAAAAATGGTCACTGTTCACTCTCTCTCTCTCCGCATATGTAATGATCTCATTCCATAATATTATGTATGTAGGCCTACAGATGTATGTCTGTTTGTATGTATGTATGTATGTATGTGTATACACTCAGGCACATACCCCATAGCTGGGGGTGGCTGAATCGAGACATAGACT
The DNA here is from genome assembly GCA_037953745.1 of Lithodes maja. NCBI lineage: Eukaryota > Metazoa > Arthropoda > Malacostraca > Decapoda > Lithodidae > Lithodes > Lithodes maja. Next base: position 6,285 of record JBAKBP010040465.1, on the reverse strand, counting down.
AAGGGAATAAGTAAAGATCAATGATAGGAGAGAAAGTGATAGATTGATATGAAGGGAATAACAAAATTCACAATTATATCTCATCGTACATCTGGAATCAGAGTCCAACCTTACAGGTGAGTGTAACCTTTATGCCAAATGTCTCGCTTCATATCGTATGGTTTCTTTATGTTCAGCGCCTTTCACGATAAAAATCGTTAATATTAGAGAACAGGCTGATTGAACTCATTGTTTTTTTGCTTAAAATAATTATTTGTCGTGTTCCCAGTGTCGTGATCAGGAATATTTGTAACATTGTGCTTTATTTAAAAATGACATATTATTGGCTTAAAGTACCGAGGGTGGTACAATATTGTACCGCCCTGGATATAATGGGGTTAAGAGGTGTTCAAGTAGCCCTAACCACTACTGTACTTATATATATATATATATTCATTAACATTGTCACATCATAACATATCGACTACAATAAAAGTAATATTTAGCAAAATATAGAAATAGCTGTCATACATAAGAATAAAAGAAAATGGGAGTCTACAGAAAGTCGATTGGATCACACAAGGCAGATCTCCTTCACACCCAACCCTAATTATAAGGCCTAAGTAGCCTATAGGCCTAGGCCCAACTCACTAACACGTATCGTATAATTATATAGCCTACTAATTAGCCTTTGGCTCTACCTTATGCACTTAAACCATTAACTATTTCATAACATTTGATGCTTGATATATTTTGTACTATCTGATAATGTTAATGTGTTAATGACATTTAAAATAAAGTAATGTATAGGCTATGTATATACTGTATATATAACCCTTTATATATATGAGTGACTTAAGTTCCTTCCTGAAATTATCAGCACAGGTTAACTGCTTAAGTGTCACAGGAATCAATATAGTTCGCCAGTGAAATAATATTGTGCCTTCTAAAATTGTCAAGGAATTTCTGTCCATGGTTGTGCAATACGCGTAATACGGTAGGCTACTCTTATTTACTCATAACCATAACATAGCACAATCATAATGTATCTTTAATGTAGTTAATATTTGAAATAACTTTTTATACTAGGTGACTTACTTCTATTTACCAGAGAGAGAGAGAGAGAGAGAGAGAGAGAAACTAAAGAGAGGCAGGCAGGCTCCTCACCCAAGAGAGAGAGAGAGAGAGAGAGTGACAGAGTGACAGACAGACTGGCTCCTCCCTTTGTGGGTGACGTCACTGCCACTGCGGCCTCTGATTGGTCCTAATTTCCCCTATGATATATACTAGTCTCGACTTCGGAAATATGCTCCCGGGACTCGAACCTGGGTTACCACGTACAGGTCTTAAACACACTGACCATTACGGTACATTGCTAAGTTTTTATCTAGATTACTCGGTTATTATGGAGGTTTTAAAGTGAAATGTGTTGTTAGTTTTAACAAAAATTAGTTTACAAAAACTTGGCATTAATAAGATACAGAGACCGTATTAGCGTCGTACTTTTCCATCAAGTGTCGATAAATCAGTTGCTAAGGAATTCAATTTTCGTCAGCTGATTTATAACAGACTGAGTACAACTTCGACACTGACCACATTCCTACTCTGACCACATACCCACTCTGACCACATACCCACTCTGACCACATACCCACTCTGACCACATACCCACTCTGACCACATACCCACTCTGACCACATACCCACTCTGACCACATACCCACTCTGACCACATACCCACTCTGACCACATTCGCACTCTGACCACATTCCCACTCTGACCACATTCCCGTTCTGACCACATTCCCACTCTGGCCACATTCCCACTCTGGCCACATTCCCACTCTGGCCACATTCCCGTTCTGATACATTCCCGTTTTGACCACATTCCCGTTTTGACCACATTCCCACTCTGACCACATTCCCACTCTGACCACATTCCCACTCTGACCACATTCCCACTCTGACCACATTCCCACTCTGACCACATTCCCACTCTGACCACATTCCCACTCTGACCACATTCCCACTCTGACTACATTCCCACTCTGACCACATTCCCACTCTGACTACATTCCCACTCTGACCACATTCCCACTCTGACTACATTCCCATTCTGACCACATTCCCACTCTGACTACATTCCCGCTCATTCAGTTCTCACGCTTACTCATTCCAGCCACTTCAAGTCCCCCCTCCCTTCTCTCTCTCTCTCTCTCTCTCTCTCTCCTCGCCATATCCTTTACTCCAACTATGATATACTGCACACACACATACACATGGTGGCCGAGCGCGCTTAATCACTGCATTGGGAGCACTCACTCTGGTATTAGGGGTTCGATTCCACGCGCAGGCAGGGGATGTTCTCTAAAAACCTTTCCCTGGCCGTGAAGACTAGGGGCCATTTTATTAAACCATAGTATGAGCTTTCCCTACGACCTTTCCCGATCAGATTGACCCTTATCGCTTATCTGTATAAGGGTCAATCTGGTCGGGAAAGGTCGTAGGGAAAGCTCTTACCATGGTTTAATAAAATGTTGGGTCTGGACGGACCGTCTCGGGGGACCAACAAAGTCTCCTGCCCACGTCCTACTCCCTTGGGGGTATGTAGGCGTTCTCGTTAGCAACCAGGATCGTTCTGTAGATCCCTTAGGATAAGATCTAGTCTGTGTTCTGTTTATTTTCAGCCTCATTGGCTGCCGGCTTGAAATAAACCGATTATATATTGTTATATACACCCCCCCCCCACACACACACACACCCACACCCACACACACCCACACCCACACCCACACCCACACACCACTCCAACAGCAATTTACTAGCCCCACATAACCAGCTCCACAGTTCCACACTTTCAGCGAATCGTATTGACCGGTTCACGATGAGATAGGGCTCCTTGTCACGACCTCCTGCATTCTTATTTATTGGCTCGATAAATAACATGCCGAAAATGTATTTACCCATGAATTATAAACTTTGCTAGAGAGAATTACGTAAATAGCCTATGATAAAAATTGACTTACAAAAGTAGACAGAATGAAGAATAACACCATATGAGGAGGAGCACTTTATTGACAACGTTTGGGGCGAAAGGTCTTAAAATCGTCAAAATAATGAGGCGAACGTCTGAAAATATCGAAACAAATGGGCTAAACACGAGGTAGAAGGGGGTCCAGAAATAAACCCTCTTCTGTACAAATCTCCCCTTAATTCTATTTTGTCCGCGGGAGAATTGGTTTCTTTGATAGTGAGTACAGTTGGCCAAATAAGTCCTGTCTCAGTTTTGCTCGCTGTGTGCTGTAATAATGTCTGTCAGATATTGAATAAGGTGTGTAAATATAGGAACATGTGTGTATATCTCACTCGAAACTGAATTAAAGCTTAGATAGAGCTGACTTCAATTATTGATCGAAATATATTTGGTGCCGCGACATCACTTATTTTGCCGACTGTACAGTAGATTCGTGCGAACTTTTGTGCGGCGTGTGTGTTCTCCAGCTGGTGCATGTTAACCCCTTCTGTACCGCCGACGTCTTTTTTTAACTTTATTCTGGCTACTTTTACACGATTTCATTCAGTTTAGAAGTGGCCTCCAGCAGTTAACAGCCTTCGAACTATCTCAGTTAACCCTTTTTACTACCACAAATCCTTCTTAAACTGCACACAATCGTCTAAATATAGCTAGAATGAAACTAAACTGAAGTCGCTGGTACAAAAGGGGTAAATTCGCATGCCTTATCTGGGGAATGTCTGGACAATGCCGTGACGACGATATTATACCTTGTACAGTTGGTCAAAGTTCCAGCTGACCCACCCTCGCTCTGGGGCTCGCAGAATTAGCTGGCAATACTGGTGTAGTGGTGCAGGGATACCACTTGCCATTAATGTGTTACCTGTGTCTGTCCTGTATATTACTGCAAATTAGACAATATATTGTTCACGTTGTGAAGACTAAATGCTCCTTCATTAAGCAGCCACCAATAAAACAGAAATATGTATTCCTATAAAATAGAGTAAAGTATGTTGTGGCAGCCAGCAGGTTTTATATGCGTTACCAATCAGTGGATATAATAACTTGAATATTTAACCCTTGCTACCCGGGCTGTCTTGCCCAATGACGGTCGCCCCTACCCGGGCGAAATGGCTGAAAAACTTCTAGGCCTAGGCTACCATATTTATGTTTATTTTCACTGCTAGAACTTTCCCACTCCTCTATAATCGTAGTGCGGTTTTCAATCTGTATTTTGGCATTGAGTAGAGCTCTGTAAGTCAACTGGTTCAGTTGTGATGAAGATTTCAGTGGAGCCAATATTGCAGAGATGTTGCCAATATGGGGGCTTTTCAGACACTAATTTCGTCATGACGTCAGAACAATAACATTGAGGAGTCTTCTCCTTGTTTTTGGAGATGCGGTGACGAACGCTTGGGTTTGTTGACATACGTCGTACGCACGGCGTTCAGACCAAGCTTAATTAGGCTATTAAGCTCATGCCTTGGATAAGGCATACCGGGTAGCGGCCCTTCTTTCGTGCTGTCCTTACCTAAGGCAGACCGGGTAGGAAGGGTTAAGCAAATCTACGAACTTTGGGTGAATGTTCGGGATCATGCATAGCGATGTATGCATTTTTATTTGAGATAGGCTTACTTTCCCTTGTTTAGTATATGTTCTAACAATGATATAGCCGAAATCAGATCTACCCATCCCAATCTTTGTAAGACACACCTCCTTCCTACACCAGTATTGCCAGATAATTCTGCGAGCCCCAGAGCGAGGGTGGGTCAGCTGGAACTTTGACCAACTGTACATTATCACACCTGGTATTTGTGTTTATATGTTCATTTATTAACTTATTTACCTTTTTCTTGAGTTTCCTCCCAAGAACTCCATCATTCAAACTAAATACTCCCAAGACCCGTATTGCTTTCGCTCGCCAGGAAAAAAAATCGACATGGGAAAGACACAAAAGGTTTTAAAATTCCAAAAATTGGAGCGAACGTCTTAAAATGTCAAAACTAATGGGGCTAAGCATAAGGGAGAAGAGGGTTCAGGAAACAAAATATCAAATCTCGCTTTAATCTCACTAAGACTTTAAGGGAGTAGTGGTTATTTTTTGGTATATATATATATATTTATTATGTAGTTTCTTCGCTAGGCCTCCATCAAGCTTAAAATAACACCCCCTAGATCCCATTCAAGATAAAAAAAAAAAAAAAATTGGCAGACAAATTTGCCGGCCGAAGGCCAGTTCCTCCTAGAATTACAGGGTCGCTATTGCTCGCCAGGAAAAAAATTAACACCTACTGTACATGGCACAACAAATCTTTATATTGACAAGGAAATTGTGCGAAAGGTCTTAAAATTCCCAAACTGATGAAACGAATGTCTTAAAACCTCAAAGGTACCGGGAATGGGACTAAACACGAGGGAGAAAACGCGATTACCTCCCCCTTAAACCCCCTATAGTAACATAAATCGGCCAACCTCCGCCATCTTGGTGCCACTGTTGTTGTTGGTGGTGTTGTTGTTTTTGTTGGTGTTGTTGGAAGTGGTGTTGTTGGTGGTGGTGGTGTTACTGTTGTTGTTGGTGTTGTTGTTGGAAGTGGTTTTGTTGATGGTGTTGTTGTTGTTGTTGTTGGAAGTGGTTTTGTTGGTGGTGGTGGTGGTGTTTTTTGTTGTTGTTGTTGGAGGTGGTTTTGTTGGTGGTGGTGTTGTTGTTATTGTTGTTGTTCCCCAGGCTGTCTGACCGAACAGCCCCAAGGTCCCGAGCAAGGCCAAGGCCACAACCGAGCCCCCCCCCAGAACCCTCCCTGTTATTGTTGTCCCCTCTTTACACACACTTAGGTCCATGCCACCCATAGGAAACATTCGGCCCAAATATGTCATTTGGAGGTTGTATTAAGGGGAGCTTTGTATTTATTTAGTTATATTGTGTTAATTTAGTTATATTGTATTTATTTAGTTATATTGTATTAATTTAGTTATATTGTATTTATTTAGTTATATTGTATTTATTTAGTTATATTGTATTTATTTAGTTATATTGTATTAATTTAGTTATATTGTATTAATTTAGTTATATTGTATTAATTTAGTTATATTGTATTAATTTAGTTATATTGTATTAATTTAGTTATATTGTATTTATTTAGTTATATTGTATTAAGTTAGTTATATTGTATTTATTTAGTTATATTGTATTAATTTAGTTATATTGTATTAATTTAGTTATATTGTATTAATTTAGTTATATTGTATTAATTTATTCATTTATTTATTTAATTATTATTTTTAGTTTCCTTCCTAG
>JBAKBP010040464.1:0-13543 GCA_037953745.1 Lithodes maja | reverse complement strand
CAGGGTGGCAACCGAGGCTTCCAAAAAAGAGGTCAAGGCTTCGGCAACTATGGTTATGGCTACGGTCGTTAAGCTCTTGTCCTTTCCGTCCTAAGCTGTTTCTGTCTCATGTAAGCCAAAAAAATTGTAAACAACATAATTTAATAAAGTTGAGTTTTTTATATGCAGCTTTTCATTTCTATCAAAGCCTTTCTGTATATGATGAAACATTTGTTCCCACAATTCTGGCTATCAATAGACGACTTTATACAATGTAGGTAGAATATTTAGGAATGTAAGGTGCCAAAGCCAAGTCAAATATTCATATGACTCCATCAGAGCTTTCTAAACTGAATAATATCGCCTAATAATTGCCAGAATAAACTGTCAAAAGGCGTCCTAATCATTACACAAAGGGTTAACACTATTTGAACTGACATTACTTGGGTTATTATAATATTTAGTTTAAGGAGGTAGTGTTTGTTTTTTGGTCCATATATGTATTTATTAATATATTTTTGAGTTTCTTTGCTAGACTTCCACCAAGCTTAGAAAAACACCCCCTAGACCCCTTTCAATATATTTGTACATTTTTCGGAAGAAAAAAGTCCCGGCTGGAGACCGATTCCTTCTAAAATTATAGGCTCACTATCGCTCGCCAGGAAAAATATTTGACACCTAAAGGGCACGAACGAACGTCTTGAAACCTCAAAACTAATATGCTAAACATGAGGGAAAAGAGAGTCCAGAAAAAGCGAGTACTACCCCCTTAAATAATATAAAGGCTTTTGTTTGGTTTTGCCATGTTCGAATAATGTATTTTAGTTAGTCCCCCAAGGCTAGCAATAACTCCTTCCCAGACTTCCTTCCGACTAAAACTATACCCTAACAAGAATTGCTCCAAAATATTGCCAGAAGAAGTGTTCGTGTGCCACTATCTATCTATCTATCTATCTATCTATCTACTCAAGCCCATTCCCTCCCCTCCCCCTTATTTGTTTTACACTGACTTATTATAATAGGAAGTTGGAGTTGTAGACATATGGATTGTAACAGAATGGCCAGCTAAACATAGTATGGACCTAGTGCCTATCACATTATAATAGGAAGTTGGAGTTGTAGACATATGGATTGTAACAGAATGGCCAGCTAAACATAGTATGGTCCTAGTGCCTATCACATTATAATAGGAAGTTGGAGTTGTAGACATATGGATTGTAACAGAATGGCCAGCTAAACATAGTATGGTCCTAGTGCCTATCACATTATAATAGGAAGTTGGAGTTGTAGACATATGGATTGTAACAGAATGGCCAGCTAAACATAGTATGGTCCTAGTGCCTATCACATTATAATAGGAAGTTGGAGTTGTAGACATATGGATTGTAACAGAATGGCCAGCTAAACATAGTATGGTCCTAGTGCCTATCACATTATAATAGGAAGTTGGAGTTGTAGACATATGGATTGTAACAGAATGGCCAGCTAAACATAGTATGGTCCTAGTGCCTATCACATTATAATAGGAAGTTGGAGTTGTAGACATATGGATTGTAACAGAATGGCCAGCTAAACATAGTATGGTCCTAGTGCCTATCACATTATAATAGGAAGTTGGAGTTGTAGACATATGGATTGTAACAGAATGGCCAGCTAAACATAGTATGGTCCTAGTGCCTATCACATTATAATAGGAAGTTGGAGTTGTAGACATATGGATTGTAACAGAATGGCCAGCTAAACATAGTATGGTCCTAGTGCCTATCACATTATAATAGGAAGTTGGAGTTGTAGACATATGGATTGTAACAGAATGGCCAGCTAAACATAGTATGGTCCTAGTGCCTATCACATTATAATAGGAAGTTGGAGTTGTAGACATATGGATTGTAACAGAATGGCCAGCTAAACATAGTATGGTCCTAGTGCCTATCACATTATAATAGGAAGTTGGAGTTGTAGACATATGGATTGTAACAGAATGGCCAGCTAAACATAGTATGGTCCTAGTGCCTATCACATTATAATAGGAAGTTGGAGTTGTAGACATATGGATTGTAACAGAATGGCCAGCTAAACATAGTATGGTCCTAGTGCCTATCACATTATAATAGGAAGTTGGAGTTGTAGACATATGGATTGTAACAGAATGGCCAGCTAAACATAGTATGGTCCTAGTGCCTATCACATTATAATAGGAAGTTGGAGTTGTAGACATATGGATTGTAACAGAATGGCCAGCTAAACATAGTATGGTCCTAGTGCCTATCACATTATAATAGGAAGTTGGAGTTGTAGACATATGGATTGTAACAGAATGGCCAGCTAAACATAGTATGGTCCTAGTGCCTATCACATTATAATAGGAAGTTGGAGTTGTAGACATATGGATTGTAACAGAATGGCCAGCTAAACATAGTATGGTCCTAGTGCCTATCACATTCAGTACCGGTGACGTCCTTTTCGTGATATTCTGGCTACTATTAGATTATTTTATTCAGCTGAGGAAAGACGTCTACGGAAGGATCTTAAGAATTAAAAGGAGTAAAGGATATTTCGATTAACCCTCTGACTTCCATATACCCTTCCTAATATAAATAAAATCGTCTGATAATAGCCGGAAAACAGACAAGAAATGCGTCATTGGATCTTTTAAGGGTTAAGAGAATTAGGAGCTAAAATATGGTTGTAGTGCATAAAATACAGTATCTACGTCAAACCAAATTCAACATCATTGCCATCCATCAGAAGCTTACATTATTATTGCATTTATGTTTAATATTCATGTTTACGGCTCCAACTGCCTTATAGCCTGAAACTCGCAAGTGACTATATACGACCCTAGAGATCCTGTAGTAAGATAGAGTGGCCATCTTTGTTTCTTTGGACGCCATGTTGGTACCTCAATCTATCAAAGAACGAGGTTTTATTTTATGTTTGAACTTCACGTGTCTCTTGCTGATCCTCCCTACCCCTTGTGGGAGTAAGGGCATGCTACTGACTGACTGAACTTGACGTATGTATATCTAATGACCAAACAATATAATATCATATACACTCGGATGTCATGGTCTTTAGCCCACTCGTAGACATTTGTGGACCCTCTTTGTTTTTCTTCATGCAATTATAACTCTCTGGATCGATCATTGGATATGATTTGCTTTTCAATTAATAATATATATAGTTTTGGATTTGATGTTTGGAAAGTTATATTCATAAATTCGTTTCCAGAGATATATTTCCATAATTAGAAATAAGTGAAGTCCACGAATATTTATGAGTGGGCTAGATACTATAGCATCCGAGTGTACCAGTGTTCCAAAATGGATATTATGGGTATGGAGATATTTGAGTGTAATGGAGGTGTCGCATTATACTCTGTTACAATTAAGTGGGCCAAAACCTGAACATTAGACTCTATAATTCACAAACGAATAGAGTAATCGAGCTGACATTTCTACCATTTGGGAAGGGTTAGTCAAGGAATAGGTGTGGACATTTACAGTCCATTTGCTCTAGTTTTTTTTTTAATTACAGAGGTTAAGGGTTACGACTTCGAGCCTACGTATTTGGCACTTTTTCCGGCAATTTTCGACGAGCAAGTTTTTTCTAGCAATATTTCGGGGAAGTAGTTTACGATATGTGGCTAAATTCTGGTCGAACTATAAATTTGAAGTTGCCAGATCATATTAACACCTTAAGAGCAGGTGGAGGGGTATATTTGGTGTGCTGCCCAGCGGGGGGTTTTACCGTAAACGAGCTTGTTTCCGTGCTCGTTTTCATGCATAAACAAGACCCAGAGTGTAATACAAGTATGCATCCCTGAAAGGGCGTTAATTCAGCTTTCCAATGACACCAGAACCATCCTTCTACAATCACTGGTTGTCTTGCAACGATCGTGCAACCGAAGGGCAAAATCTGTAAAATACGATCATTTTCTTACATTATTACGTGTGAAACGAGTGAGAGAGGGTGGAGTACAAAGGCATACATCTCAGTAGCTCCACAGCCACCGTGACGAGCGGTCATGAGGAAACCTACGCTCCTCCCACTGCTCCGCTCTCTCTCAGAGCACATTACGTGCTCAAAATTGCACTCGACAATAGCCGTGACCCGCCACATAGGCCACATTTATTTAACTCGACAATAGCCGGGTGCCGCCAGTTAAGGGTTAAACTAAAAACAAAATGCTCGAAAAGACCACCACCTTATGGGGAGTTTTTAACTTAAGTTTCTTTGTTCTGAACCCCCTTCTCCCTCATGTTTAGCCCTATTAGTCAACTTTTAAAATACTTCTGTCACCTAAATTAATCTATCATCAGTGCAAAAGATCCCAATTAAGCATGTTACCAGGTAAATGTTGCCCATACAAACCTTCGTGTGATCCCGGGCTTAGGTAAGGATCGGTAATGACTAATTTATTTAGCATGGGGTATAGTTGGACCTGGTTGATTTGGTACTGGTTAAGAGCTACTATTAGAGATGTCCTTCACCATATCTATATATAATATATGATATATAATATATGTATATATATACAGTATAAGTATATGTTATATATATATATATATATATATATATATATATATATATATATATATATAAATATATATATATATATATATATATATATATATATATATATATATATATACTGTATATATATATATATATATATATATATATATATATATATATATATATATATATATATATACCAAGGACATCTCTAATACTAACTTTCAACCAGTACCAAATCAACCATGAGAGAGAGAGAGAGAGAGAGAGAGAGAGAGAAGGGGGTGAATAAAAACTGCACCTGTCCATCCTCACCTTATTATTTCCATGAAGCAAACCACTAAGGGCATCACACTCTAGCAACCACCCACCTGAGCCAGCCACCAGCCGTTTGTGGGGTAACAGGCTGGGTGGGGGAAATACGTCTGTGTGTGAGTCTGTGTGTGTGTGTGTGTGTGTGTGTGTGTGTGTGTGTGTGTGTATGTGTATGTTATGTGTGTGTGTATGTGTCTGTGTGTGTGTGTGTGGGGGGGGGGGGGGCGTCTGTGTGTATGTGTGTGGGGGGGGCTCTGTGTGAGTGTGTATGTGTCTGTGTGGGGGGGGGGGACGGTATGTGTGTGTGTGGCTACCTGTGTCTGTGTATATGATCCAAGGGTGGTGTTGTTAGGAACGCAAAAGCTTGGCGATTTTCAGTTATTTTGACCCATTTAGTTTGGATGTTTTGACCCATTAGTTTAACCCTTTCAAGATACGATGAAGCATTTCTTTTCCATGTTCTGGCTACTAATAGACGATTTTGTTCACACTAGGAAGTCATAAGGTTAATTGAGATCATCTTTACCGATTTCACTCCCACAAATCTTTCCAAAGCTGTATATAATCGTCTAACGATTAAACATTAAACTGTCACATTAAACTGTCACAACGCGTCAGAATCCTCAAAGGATTAACTGTTCTTGGTTATTTTGCCCCATTTGTTTGGCTACTGTGAGATATTCTTGCCCCATTCATGTGTCGATTTATCACTGGCAAGCCGGCCTTTGGCCGCAATATTTCTCTACCGAAAAATTTAAAAATAGTTGGCTTCAAGGGCGACCTGGGGAAGGTTTTTGTTATTTTCTTATTTTTTGTTTTTTGTTTTAATTTGTATTTATATATTTATTTGTTTGTGTTTACCTTTAAGGGGGTTTAGTGGGGGGAAAACCCAAACCAAAAAGGAAACGAGGAAAAAAAAAAACTCGGAAAAACAAAACAAATAAAATTATCAAACACGAGCCCAATATTAATGGCTTTGTTGTAACTGGTTCTGGAGTCCAGGGGAAGTACGTCTGCCTTGCGGTATGTGTGAGTCAGGCTTCTCGAGGTATATATATGTCTGGTGCGGCTCTACCATCACACTTCCTTCACAGCAAGCGATATGAACACACTGGTGATTACACGATATAATTATATTTATATATACCATACTATCTTTCCCATGGATCCTTCCTAAATTCTTAAAATCGTCTAATAATAGCCAGAATTAACTACCAAAATGCGTCATAATCTCCTATGGGTTAAGCTATTAATAAATATAAGAATTAAAATGCAATAGACAGAAATGCACATACTATACCTTGTTTCAAATAATTTGGCCACAATGATTAAACATTAATATCTATAACTCACACACGACTAGAGTAATCGAGCTAATATTTCTACCATTTGGGAAGGGTCAACCTTGGAATAGGTGTGGAGATTACCAGGCCATTTGCTGTAGCCCTTTCTGAGTTTCAGAGGTTAGGGTTCACGATTCCTGGTCTACCTATTTGGAATAGTGTATTGTAGCCTAGGCTTTGCGTGTGCCAAGATAAAAAAAAAAAAAAAAAAAAAACACATAGGGCCTACACACACACACTCCGGAATAACGTTAATTTACTTAACCCCTCGAGGATTGTGATGCATTTGACAGTTTATTCTGGCCCTAATTAATTCAATTTTATTCAGCTTAGGAAGGACCTGTCGGAAGGAAAATGGTAGACAATCTTAATTAATCTTCTGACTTCCATATACCCTTCTTAATCTGAATACAACCGTCTAATGATAGCCATAACACAGAAAAGAAACACTTCAGCGTATCTTGAAAGGGTTAATTATCTTGCTTCCAAAGAAGACGATTTATGCTGAAATCTTCAATTTAATTATTATTTGGATGATAGTAGAACAAGTTAATTAAGTTTTCGTAACATTAATTGATACATTTAGTACTTTGATATGACAAACTAATTCGAGGATGGAATCTAGCCGAAAATACCTAACACCACATCATTGAAACATAAATACATAAGTTTAAAGATCGAATGCTGCACACGAAGTGCGGTTCTGGTCTCATGTCCTAATGGCGGCGCTCCAGGCACTCAAACTCAGAGCTGCAACACATGTTAGTTTTTAAAATTCAAAATCAGACCGTAAGGATTGATCCCACGTCTTTCTTGGTCTGCCCCTTGGTGCAGCTCCCTTCACAATCACGGACTTGCACTTTTTTTTGCTCAATTTAGTTATTCCATTCTCTTCACATGTCCAAACCATCCAAGCCTGCAATTATTAGTGTCAAAAATACTGTACAAGAACATTGGTATAATTTATAACAATTATATGAAGGTAGTCTCTGGTGATACTCTCATACTAATGTTTTTTATTTCCTTCAGACTGTTGTTGGCCTGTTGGCCGTGACCCTTGTGGCCGTTATGGCCTCCCCTGAACCTGAGGGCGACCCGGGCTACCAAGGTCGCCGCGTCATTGGCTCCCACGGTAACTTCCGGGGAAGCCACGGCAGCCGGTATGGTGGATACAGCGGTCACGGCCACGGAGGATACACCAACTATGGCTACAGACGTGGGAAGAGGAATGCTGACCCTGAGGCTGTTGCTGAGGCTAATGCTGAGCCCAGCTATGGCTACAACCCTTACAACTCCTACAACTCCCACAGAAGCTACCCTGCCACCAGCTATTCTAGCTCTGGCAGCTACGGCTACGGAGGACGTGGGAAGAGGAGCGCTGACCCTGAGGCTGTTGCTGAGTCTGATGCTGAACCCAGCTATGGCTACAACCCTTACAACTCCTGCAGAAGCTACCCTGTCACCAGATATTCTAGCTCTGGTAGCTATGGCTACGGAGGACGTTGGAAGAGGAGTGCTGACCCTGAGGCTGCTGCTGAGGCTGATGCTGAGCCCAGCTATGGCTACAACTCTTACAACTCCCGCAGAAGCTACCCTGTCACCAGCTATTCTAGCTCTGGTAGCTATGGCTACGGAGGACGTTGGAAGAGGAATGCTGACCCTGAGGCTGCTGCTGATGCTGATGCTGAGCCCAGCTATGGCTACAACCCTTACAACTCCTACAACTCCCGCAGAAGCTTCCCTGTCACCAGCTACCCCAGCTATGGTAGCTACGGATGACGTGGGAAGAGGAGCGCTGACCCAGAGGCTGCTGCTGATGCTGAGGCTGCTTATGGCTACAACTCCTACAGCTTGTGCAAGACCTTTATCTCTCCCCCGGTCTACAGCAGCTACAACAGCCACAGACTCTGGAAGAGGAGTGCTGATGCTGAACCAAGTTACTCCCGCCGCCATAACTCCGGGGGCTACAATGACGGCCACAGAGGCTTCCATAACAGAGGTCTGGGCTACCAGAACTTTGGCTACAACTATGGTTATTAAGGGAGAAGGGTTTAGTTTTTGGTCGATATACATATTTACTTTTTTATTATATAGTTTCCTCGCTAGACCTCCATCAAGCTTAAAAAACACCCCCTAGACCCCCCTTCAAGATATATTTGTATTTTCGCTTGCCAGGAAAAAATTGACACCTAAATGGCACGAAAGGTCTTTGTATTGAACACAAAAAATGGGGCTAAAGGTCTTAAAATCGCCACACTAATGGAACTAAAGTCTTGAAATCTAAAAGATAATGGCTACGTTAACTTTGGCTAAAACTATGGTTATTAACTCTCTTAGTAGCGTGGCACCTTGTTATCATTTTATTCTTGCAAACACGAGACAAATTTATGAGCCTTAGGGTGGATCTGTAGCAATCAAAGGGGTAAATTGGATCTCCATTAACCCTTTGACATCCACACACCCTTCCTATGCTTATTAATATTGTCAAATTATATTTAAAAAAACAAAAAAAAACAGGCCTCATCCATATTGGTGTTAAACTCTTGTCCTGTCCGTCCTCTACTGTTATTGTCTAATGTTATTCATTTTATTATAAACACCAAAGGATAATAAATAGGTATTTTTTACAAATATTTCTTAGTTTGATTCATAACCATTGTTTAGTATGGGTCTATCTGATAATATCACATTGGTACAGACGTCCATTCACGGATAAATGTTACACCTCATGCTGTGTCCTAAACTAGACCTAAATCACAGGATAATTATGTCAGTAAAGATGTCAATTAGGTACATTTTTATGGTGCAGTTAGAACTATTAGAACCACGAAGGGACTAGAGTCCTTAAAAAGAGGTTGCGGTCATGAATTGTCTTCCTGACTGTTGCAGGCTTAATTATCCTGATAATTCTTAACCTATAAAGTCGTATTAAAAATACATATATATATATATATATATATATATATATATATATATATATATATATATATATATATATATATATTCTTGCTTCCAAATTTCTTAAGCATTTCTCTTCTCATAATCTGCTCTCAGATCGCCAGTATGGCTTCCTTAAGGCTCTACTGGTGATCTTCTTTCATATCTTACTAACTCTTGGTCATCCTCCTTTCGGGACTTCGGTGAGACTTTTTCTATTGCACTAGACATATCGAAAGCCTTCGATAGAGTCTGGCATAAATCTTTAATTTCTAAACTACCCTCCTTCGGTTTCTATCCCTCCATCTGTGCCTTTGTCTCTAATTTCCTTTCCGGCCGTTCCATAGCTGCGGTTGTGGACGGCCATTGTTCACTTCCTCACCCTATAAACTCCGGTGTTCCTCAGGGCTCTGTCCTATCTCCTATTCTCTTTCTAATTTTTATAAATGATCTCCTTAACTGTACCTTAATTCCCATCCATTCATACGCAGACGACTCAACTTTACACTACTCCATTAGTTTTTCAGAACGCCCCAGCCAGCAATCCCTCAACGACAAACGTAATGAAGCTCTTAAACTCTGATCTAACAACTATTTCCAATTGGGGCAGAGAAAACCTTGTTAACTTTAATGCTTCCAAAACCCAATTTCTCCATCTATCTACCCGTCAGGATCTCCCAGCGGACTATCCCTTATTCTTCAACAATACAAAAATCAACCCTTCATCTTCTCTCAATATTCTTGGTGTCTCTTTTTCTTCTGCTCTCATTTGGAAGGACCATATTACCAGTCTTGCTAAGGCAGCCTCCCAGAAGTTTGGTGTGCTCAACTGCCTTAGGGGGTTCTTTTCCCCTGCACAGCTTCTTGCTCTGTACAGGGGCATAGTGCGCCTTTGTATTGAGTATTGTTCACATGTGTGGGGAGGTTCCTCTCACACCGCTCTCCTAGACAAAGTTGAAAGGAAGGCCTTTCGTATCATTAACTCCCGTCCACTCACCACCTCTCTGCAATCTCTCTCTCTCCGCCGCAATGTTGCATCTCTCTCGCTATTCTATCGCTACTATAATAATCAGTGTTCCTCAGAGCTATCCCAGTGCATACCACCTCCTTTACGTAGGGCACGTGGTACCCGTCTTGCAACTCAATCCCACCCCTACTCTGTGCAACTCTCCAACCCAAGAGTGAAACGTTACTCTCAAACTTTCTTCTACTCAACAGCTGAGCTCTGGAACTCTCTCCCAGAATCAGTCTTTCCCTCTTCCTATGACTTAAATTGCTTCAAACTCTGTGTGTCCAGGCATTTTGGCTCGAACGTCCCTTGATTTTGGCCCTGTCACTCTTTCAACTATGGGGGAGGCACTCGCTATAGGCAGTTATGCCTTTTGCCTCCCTCAATCACATAGAAAAAAAAAATATATATATACAGTATATATATATATATATATATATATATATATATATATATATATATATATATATATTGTCACTCCCAAATGAGTTCGTAGCCTACAGTATATCATTTGTGAGTGAGTTACAAGTACAAGGCCTATATTGCAGGGGCCTGGCGGAGACTAGCCTCTGCCTTTGTTTCCCACGAGTGAGCCGTGGTGGCGCCCTGTGATATGTTGCCGTCTTGTTAGCCCTATGAATTAGTTAGTTTATTTAGTCTTGTGTGATTAATGCAGTTTATCATAAGTCACACAATCATGACTCAAATTTATTTTATTACTTTTGTTGTTATTGAGAGCACAGGCTGTCTGAGATAAATAAGTATTGTTGCGACGCCTGGCGCCCTTCCCCGCCACGGGCCCGACTTCTGCGGCTGCAGGGCCGGCACTTCAGTCCCATCCCTCGAGATAGCAACATCCTTGCCTCACGTGTTGGCTTGCTTCGTGTTTTCCCTTTACACACCGCATATCTCTTTTGTTTCTTTGTTTGATTGAAATATAGCAGGGGCTGGAGTCACATTGAGCATATTGTTTTGTTTCAACCTCTTTACTTTAATATTAATTACTGCATCCCTTCCTTCTTTGGCAATCCTAGTATATAAGCTTCACCCTGTTCTTCCGTGCATTCTTTCCCAAAGTTTAACTGCATTGCCTATTGATATTACATGTATATTTCTCCTTTATTATTGAAGTTGACATTCCCAGTGGTTTGGAGGTATGCTCAGGGGTAACATATCCCCAACCTACTGGAATGTCAACTCTTGTGTTCCATGTCTTAGGTTAGTGCTCCAGACTCCCCTCCATGTTTCGGCTTTATATTATTCCTAATTCCTAAGCGATTGGGCATACTATGAAGTGTCTGGGAGTCTGGCAGTGTTATGTTTCCTCAGTTAGGTGCAGTCTAGAAGAGAAGTACTCTTAAATATTATAAGCATTATCTACCAGACTCGGGGGCAATCGATATTTTTGTGCCTCCTTGTTGCTGCTTTAATAGAGCCAAGAGGAAGATAACCATTTGTCCTAGAGACCTGCGTGTCTTGGTGTTTGAGTCAGATATTAAGAGCGTGTCTGTTGCAGGGTGAGGGTGCTGTGGGCTAGGCTATTTGAGCATCTGTTTTCCCCCAGTCTCCCCTCGTAACAGTGGCGACCTCGCCTAGGAAAATGTGATAGTATAGAGTTCTTGTGGTGTGAAGCAATTATATTTAGATTGTCAGTAATATTGTTTCTTGTAATTGAAAGTCTACGGACCTAGTACTCTTATTTCACTAACCCGTGTCCACAACTATTGCTAAGATGTCGCATGTTGATTACATTCCTGTTCATATCATAGGGAAGGAGGATGTTTGGCGGTTTATTAGAACCCAACCTAGTCAAGAAGAGGTTGCTGGCAGGAGTAGTGATGAATGAAGACGTGTGTTGGAGATGCATGGTTGAAGGTGCAGTGGTATGGCTAAGGCAGAGTTAGTTCAAGAGGTGTCTAAGCTAGTTGCATATCAGAATGGTCTTCAGGAAGCTAGTACTCGTGTCGTGGATGATGGCGCCCTCCAGTATGTGCCACAGCGTCCTATCAGTCAGGCTAGCTACCATTCTGCTGGGGACCGGAGTGGAGCAACAACTCCAGAGCAAGGTGATACTGTATGTAGGCAGTCTCCTATTACCGCCGCACCTGCCACCACACTTCCACCGTCAGCATTTAACCCTATCAGTACTGCCCCTTCATTTTCACAGGGCTATGTTCATGCCCCTATGGCCAGTACATTTGTTTCAAGTTATGCTAGCAATCCTCAGTATCCTCCTTCTTCCCCCCATGTGTCGTGGGCCACACCCCAGCATTTCACTGCCACTCATACGGTGGCTGCTCAGCACAATGTTCCCCCTTATGCCCAGTTTCCTCCTATAACCCTGATAGGGTCGAGAAGGAGTCCAGAGGTTGAGCTTCAGCTTAAGAGGATGGAGTTAGAGGAAAAGAGAATACAGGCTGAGAGAGAGGAGAGACAGAGAGAGAGAGGGAGAGAGAAGAGAGACAGAAAGACAGAGAAATGGAGGAGAGGATTAAGTTGAGAGAGTTGGAGGTAGATTTGGAGAAGACCAAGTTGGAAACTAGTGGGCAAGGACGACAAGGGAATAATGCTGGTCATACATCTAGGGAGGAGGCAGAAGAGGTGTTGTTGTCTCGGCGGCTGAAACTCGTGCCGGCCTTCGATGAACTTAAGGTTACAGAGTGGTTCTTACGTTTTGAGAAGAAGGCCCACGAGTATCAGTGGCCGAGGCACCGCTGGGCAGTGTTGGTGTCTAATGTTTTAAAAGGCAAGGCTCTTGATGCATACGATCGCCTAGAAGTGCAGGAGCTAGAGTATGATGTACTTAAAGAGGCTGTGTCCCGAGGCTTACAGGTTGGCCTTCAGGGGGGCTCGGAAGTGGCAGGGGGACTCGCACGTGGAATGTGCCAGGTACCTGCGCGATACTCTAGCTAAGTGGCTGCATTCAGAGTCAGCTGGTACCTTTGAGGCGGCGTGTGAGGTTTGGCTGATGGAGCAGTTTACAAGCATAGTTGAAAAGGACATTGGGGCAACATTAAAAGAAAAGCGGTTTAAATCAATAAGGGAAGCAGCAGTTTGGGCTGATGACTTTGCACTAGCCCAGCGTGGCACGTGCATGGGGAGCATTGGTGACAGGCGAGACCGACCTGTGTACCAAGCAGTGACAGTATCAGCTCCCCCATCATCACCCAATGGTACCACAAATAAGACACAACATTATACCAAGGCTGACAACCAGCAAGCTTCTACGGAAGTGAGATGTTGTTTTTGCAAACAAGTGGGTCATATTAAACCTCAGTGTGCTAAATGTAAGGCTACCCAGGATCCCAGGGCTGTCCAGTTGATGGCGACACTAGGGGAGGTGCCTGTGAAAGGCAAGCCATGTACTGGTGAGGTGGGGGGGGGCAGTGTTGGCCAGCGCGAAGCAGGGTAGTAAGCACTTTGCCGCCCCAGATGGTATCAC
>JBAKBP010040463.1:0-13547 GCA_037953745.1 Lithodes maja | reverse complement strand
AGGAGAAATGACAGAAAATGATTTAGAAATGTGCAGTACCGGTACATTAAATAGTAAATTTCTTTCCGTTTTCACTAATTAAAATTTGGCACAGTTTCCAGAAGTCCGTAAGGTATATAGCGATAGTATAGAAAATAGGTTAAGTACGGTTACTATAAGTAGAAATGATGTGCTTAAGGAAATTGACAGACTGAAACCTCATAAATCGCCTGGT
Source organism: Lithodes maja (assembly GCA_037953745.1). Lineage (NCBI taxonomy): Eukaryota > Metazoa > Arthropoda > Malacostraca > Decapoda > Lithodidae > Lithodes > Lithodes maja. The sequence continues at coordinate 13,333 of JBAKBP010040463.1, read as the reverse complement.
CCTGATGAGGTATATGCTAGAGTATTAAAAGAATGTAGGGATGAGTTAAGTTACCCATTATAATATCGATTTAACAAGTCATTAGAGACAGGTATAGTTCCAGAAGCTTGGAAGCTTGCAAACGTAGTTCCGATCTTCAAAAAAAGTGACAAATCAATAGCATCCAATTACCGTCCCATTAGTCTTACATCAATCATAGGAAAGGTACTAGAGTCAATTATTGCTAGTTAAATTAGAAACCACTTACATTTAATTTAATAAATTCTCAGCATGGATTCACTCAGGGACGTTCTTGCCTTACTAATTTGCTTAGTTTTTTCTAAGAGGTATATGAAGCAGTAGATAATGACAAGTCATATGATATAATATATTTAGATTTCAGTAAAGCTTTCGACAGAGTCCCCCATGAGAGATTGATGAGAAAGGTTGAGGCGCATGGAAAAGGTCATGGCTAATTGGTAGGAAACAGAGTCAGCATAAATGGTACGAAGTCAGAATGGGGAGCAGTCAAAAGTGGTGTCCCCCAGGGATCTGTATTAGGTCCTCTGTTGTTTGTTATATACATAAATGACCTTGATTTAGGTATAACTAGTAGGATAAGTAAATTTGCAGACGATACCAAAATGGGGAGAACAATTGATTCAGATAGAGATATGGAGTGCCTCCAAAGGGATCTAGATACCTTACACGAATGGTCAGTAAATTGGCAGATGAAGTTTAACATTGACAAATGCAAGGTATTAAAGATAGGGAAGATTCATACAAATGTTAAATATCTATCTATCTATCTATCTATTGCCTGACGCCGTGATCCCCGAAGGGGTGGCCACGAACGAACCGCCCCCATGCACCTCTGTCCCCAGTCAGTCGACGCCCCTCCCCCCAACCAGCACCGCCTTCATTCATGTAGTTCCTCACTCCATCCTTCCACCTCATATTTGGTCTACCTCTCCCCCTCTGTCCCTCCACCTCGCTCTCGTACACCCTCTTAGTCATTCTCTCGCTTTCCATACGTTCCATATGGCCGAACCATCTCAAGTTGTTCCTTTTCACACTTTCCAGCACATCTACCTCCACACCACACCTCCTTACTTCCTCATTAGTCTGTCTATCCCTCCATGTAATTCCGCACGCACTCTTAAGTAATTTAATTTCCACTGCTCTCACTCTTGGTCTGAGTCTCTCAACCAACGTCCATGCTTCGCTTCCGTAAGTCAGTGTCGGGATTACCACACTGTCATGCAAGGACTTCTTCACTTCCATACTGACCACCCTATTTCTTGTTACTGCTTTTAGCGTTCCTACAACCCTCTTCCCCTGTTGTACCCTCTCCCGCACCTCTTCATCCATAGTCCCATCTTTACTCAACACACTGCCCAGATACTTAAAAGAGTTGACGATCTCCATAGCCTAACCGTTCAGCTTCACCTCACACTCTGTGACTTCACCCCTTTCGAAGACCATAACCTTGCTCTTCCCCGTATTTACCTTCAAATTCCGTTTTTCGCACACTGTTCCAAACTCATTTACCAGACCCTGCAACTCCCATTCATTATCACTCATCAGAACTGTATCATCTGCAAACAGCAGTATAGGTAGCTTCCACTCAATTCCCTCCCTTTTCAGCGATACACCAACATCCACTACTCTTGATAGTATTTCTTTCATAACTCCATCCATATATACAGTACAGTAAACAGCCACGGGGACATCACACACCCCTGTTTCAAACCAACATTCAGGTCAAAGAACTCGCTCTGCTCACTCTCCACACGTACTGCCGCCTTTGCACCCTCATACATGCTCTTCACTGCTTTCAGCAACTTGCCCTCTACTCCGTATATTCTAAGTACTTTCCACAAACCTTCTCTATCCACTCTGTCATAGGCCTTCTCCAAGTCCATAAAGGCAACATACACCTTTTGTTTCTTCTCCAGATACTTCTCCACAACACAATTCAGGGTAAAAATCTGATCTACACATCCTCTTCCCTTCCTAAAGCCTCCCTGCTCGTCGCCTATCCATTTCTCCGTTCTCACTCTCACTCTCTCAATCACTACCCTACTGTATACCTTCCCTACTACGCTTAGAAGACATATTCCTCGGTGGTTACCACACACTCCTCTTTCCCCTTTGCCCTTATATAGGGGGACTATTATGCCAGTCTTCCAGTCATCGGGTGCACTCCCCTTCTCCCATGCTAGTTTGCACATTTTCCATACCCATTCTATCACTATCTCACCACCATACCTCAACATTTCCCCACACACTCCATCTGTTCCTGGTGCTTTCCCCAACTTCACTCTTTTCATGGCTTCCCACACTTCTGACCTCCTGATCCCCACCTCCTCCTCCACTACTTCTCTTCTTCTCCCTCCCATACCATATCCAGCTATGTTTGCTGGCTCTTCATTCCTTTCATTTAGCAACTCACTGAAGTACTCCCTCCATCTTTCGACCCTCTCTTGCTTCTCGGCTAGCATTCTCCCATTCTTATCTTTCACACCCTTACTGTTTCCTTTGCTACCTTCCCTAACTTTCTTGACTTCTTTCCAGAACAGTTTCTTACTCTCCCTCCATTTTACACTCAGATTCCTTCCAAATTCCTCATCTACTCTTCTCTTACTTTCCTTCACTACTCTCTTCACCACCCTCTTACTCTCCACGTACCTCGCTCGTTTCTGTCTCTCAGAATCTTCATTCCCTCTACTTCCCAACCACTCTCTATATGCTTTCTTCTTTTCTTCCACAGCTATTCTTACCTCTTCTGTCCACCATGCTGTACCTTTCACTCCCCTCCCTCTTCTCCTCACTCCACACACCTCACATGCTGCACATATCTCATCCTTAAACACCTTGCTCATCTCCTCCACTTCCTCCATAATTTCCAGGTCGAACCCACCTAGTCGTCTTTCCACTGCTCTCCTGTACTCCTCCCTGACTTCCTCCTCCTGCAACCTCTCCTCTCGCCTCCCTCCCGCTCTCCTCACCCACTTCTTTTGTATCCTAACCTTAGCTACCACTACATAATGATCAGACAGACCCCCTCCAATACCCCTATACACCCTAGCATCCATCACAGATTTCTTCATTCGTTCATCCACACATACATAATCAATCAATGACTTTCGTTCCACCACTGTCTTATCCTTTATCGTCAACATCCGTTTCCACGTGTACCTGTGGATCATTCTGTGTCGGAAGAAGGTGTTGGCTATCCACAGCCTCCTCCCCACACATACGTCCACAAGTGCACTACCATTCCCATTCACCTCTGATGGTACCCCCCACCCTCCCACCACTCCCTCAACTTTCCTATCACCCACCTTACCATTCATATCCCCAATCAGAAATATTCTTTCGTTCTTGTCAAACTTCTCCAGGCACGCCTCCACATTCATCCAGAACTCCTCTTTCTTTCTTTCAAGTATATCCTCTGTCGGGGCATACACGCATACAATCACCCACGTTTGTATTCCTACTTTCATTCTCACCCACACAATCCTTGAACCCACAGACCCATACTCTCTTACACATTCCTTCCATTTGCTACTTACAAACAAACATGCACCTTCTCTCGCTGTTCCTTCACTCACTCCAGCACACACTCCCATTCCACACTCCCACTCTCTCACATCTGAACCTTTCCATTTGGTCTCTGTCATTCCACATACATCCAGCCTGGCATTCACTAACACTTCCAGAACCTCTCTCTCTTTTGTGTCATCATTCATGCCACTAACATTCCATGTAGCCATTCTCAGAATGTCCGAAGGCATGTCCTTAGTCGGTCGTGGTTCGTCAACGTTGGTTCCGTCCGCATCCGAGGCTGTTCGTTCGTTTTTTTTTTGCTTAGATATTTTTTCCGGGTGGGGGTCGCAAGCCCACCGACCCAACCTCTTTAGTCGCCTCTTACGACACGCAGAAGGCACGTGGGGCATATTCTATTCCCTAACCCCGCTAATTCCCTTAGCGGCTCGCTTGGTGTAGTGACTAGCGTCTCGGACTTCCACCCAGAAGGCCCGGGTTCGCGCCCACGCTCGGCGCATTAAAGATTTTTCACAAGCACTGAGTCGTTACCATCCCTCATGAGCAAAGGGATGGGGTAGTAGTACAGGACCCCAATGGAAATACGCCTAATCGGCCTTATTGAGCTATCCTTAGCTAGCTTAGCATGCGCTAGCTTTAAGAACTATTATTATTATTATAACCCCCAGGGGGTGATGTTAAATATAAACTAGATGTTAAATATAAACTAGCTAATATGGAATTCGAAAACTCGAATTGTGAGAAAGATCTAGGTGTGTTTGTTAGCAATGATTTGAAGCCTAGAAAACAGTGTATAAGCGTTCGAAACAAGGCAAACAGGATTCTCGGGTTCATCTCTAGGAGTGTGAGTAACAGAACTGCTGTTGTTCTCTTAAAACTTTACTTGTCATTAGTGAGACTCCATATGGATTATGCTGTTCAATTTTGGTGTCCTTATTACAGAATGGACATAGATTCATTGGAGAGAGTACAACGTAGAATGACAAAAATTATCCATAATATTAGAAATCTTCCGTATAAAGAAAGGTTGAAGAAATTAGGCTTACATTCGTTAGAGAGACGCAGAGTTAGAGGGGACATGATAGAGGTATTCAAGTGGGTTAGTGGGATTAATAAAGGGGACATGACAAATGTACTAAAGCTCAGTGATAGCGAGAGAACTCGTACAAATGGTTTCAAATTAGATAAATTTTGTTTCAAGAAAGATATAGGCAAATATTGGTTTGGTAACAGAGTTGTAGATAGGTGGAATAGGCTACCAAAATAGGCAAATATTGGTTTGGTAACAGAGTTGTAGATAGGTGGAATAGGCTACCAAGTGCTATAGTGGGATCAAAAACGATAGGGAGCTTTAAGATACAATTAGATAGGCATATGGATGAGATGGGTTGGGTGTGAGGGTGATCTGTCAGGTGTGGCCCAGGTGTGGGGATCTGCAGATCCCCGTTTTTCTAACCTCTGACCGTTTCGGTGAGGTAAGTCCTAATGGTGTTTTTAAGCTGGGCTTATAATTAGGGTTGGGTGTGACAGGGATCTGCCTTTTGTAGGCCAATCGGCTTTCTGCAGACTCCCATTTTCTTATGTTCTTATGTTAACATATTTTAGAGATATAATTAGTGTGGAAATATATGCCTGATGAACGAGAAGACCGATTTTGATTCTTGGTCGCTTAAACCTATACTTTTCTACCGTACACGAAAAAGTGGATCTGGTTGTATTGTTGGTAGCGTCTATTAACCTACCAAGTGCGCATGGGGGTAATTGGAAACGTCCCCCTGTGCTGACGTATTTGAGGTGTTTCCGTCACTAAAATATTCATTGTACCATTAATAGCATTAATACTTATCCATATGCGCCTATTATGGGTTGATTATAAAGGTATTAACCTGAAACAACAATAAAACGAGTGAAAACAGCGTTTGGATGGTCAAAATCGGAGATATAGCCCGCGAGTTGTATAATGTATGGGTGAGGCAACCTGCTTTCCCGCCAATTTCCCCCAAGGCCACTGAGACACAGTCGATCGATACTCTCTCTCTCTCTCGCACTCGCTTGCCATCAGTGATGACAACACCCTGCTTGCAACTCGCTAATGTTAGCACGAAAATATACCTCAGAATAAGGGAATAACAGGGAAAATAGGTGATAACTGAAGGAGAGGAGGAAAGTGGGGAAGGAGGGGAGGTAGAGGACTGAGATTTTGCATGGCCCAGGGGCCAAATTTTTTTTTTTTTTTTTTTTTTTTTTTTCCCGATGTCAAAAGTTGATTTTTTGTTTTACTTACTCTCAAGAGTCTCCCCGCAGTCCGCCGGGGGAACTCTTAGAGTCTCCCCGCAGTTCCCGGGTTAAGAGACAGCGAGTATCGTATTATATATTTATAAGACAACCTTCTGACAAACGATATCAGAATCTAACAAAACCATATCAGATACATATCTACCGTCCCATAATACAAATAGGCAACCAATCATTAAGTTTTCATCACAAATTATAACCATAAATACTTAAATCAAGGTTCAATGCCCTTGAAATGGTTGTGGCTCATTATGATGACGAAACGGGTCTGCGAGGTGGTGACGAAACAGGTTGGTGACGAAATGTACTGTATCCATTTAAAGCACTGTAAAAAAAAAACTATAGGCCTAATTCTCCCTATTGATGGTGGTATTGATGGACTCGTATTTAGCCCCTTACTGGCAAAATAGCCTAGATACTGATTTCAATAAGTGAGGGGGGTGGGCTGTGGGCAAGACCCCTTTCATCCCATCCTGTATCCCAAGGCAAAACATTTTAATTGTTTTTAGTCTGTAGATTACGTTTTACTCTGAAAATGATGTTTTAAGATCGTTGCATAGCCTAATGGGGAAAAAAAAATCCGGGGATTGAAACTACAGTAAACCCTCGCTATCTTGGACCTCTAAAAGTCGGAAACCCGCACTTCTCGGACTGGCATCGGCCTCTCGGAAAGTTTGCCGTATATCTCGGAAAATTCCGAGATGTAAGGGGAAAACTCCGAGGGCCCACATGGTCTGTCGGACAGGTGTCATATATCTCGGAAAATTCCGAGATCTAAGGGCAAATTCCGAGATCTAAGGCTACATTGAGGTGGAGAAGGAAAGTGATATTTATAATATATGTCTGCTGGATACTGTACAGGTACTGTAATTTATCTTGAATCTACGTTGTTAGTCATAGGGAAGTCTCTGTTTTCTCTGGTGGCTCGGACTCCCTCTTCCAATTCGGACATTTTCCTCTGCTAAGTCGGACTTCGGACATCTCGGAAAATCGGACATTTCGGACTGGGTCTCCCCCCAATTAGTCCGATATAGCGAGGGTTTACTGTAATTTAAACTAGGTTACAGTAGGCTACTGTATAATGATAAAAACGGTTAATATACAGGAGATGCAACAATACAGGTATAGGTAGCACATTTCTAATGGTAGTTTTGGGTTCCTATCATCATATGCTTCATCATATGCCGATCTCAAATCCAAGAACTTGACAAGTGAAGCAGCCCTTAACCTAACAAGTGCGCATGGGGGTAATTGAAAACGTCCCCCTGTGCTGACGTATTTGAGGTGTTTCCGTCACTAAAATATTCATTGTACCATTAATAGCATTAATAATTATCCATATGCGCCTATTATGGGTTGATTATAAAGGTATTAACCTGAAACAACAATAAAACGAGTGAAAACAGCGTTTGGATGGTCAAAATCTGAGATATAGCCCGCGAGTTGTATAATGTATGGGTGAGGCAAACTGCTTTCCCGCCAATTTCCCCCAAGGCCACTGAGACACAGTCGATCGATACTCTCTCTCTCTCTCTCTTGCACTCGCTTGCCATCAGTGATGACAACACCCTGCTTGCAACTCGCTAATGTTAGCACGAAAATATACCTCAGAATAAGGGAATAATAGGGAAAATAGGTGATAACTGAAGGAGAGGAGGAAAGTGGGGAAGGAGGGGAGGTAGAGGACTGAGATTTTGCATGGCCCAGGGGCCAAAAAAAAATAAAAAAATAAAAATAAAAATAAATTTTTTTTTTTTTTTTTCGATGTCAAAAGTTGATTTTTTATTTTACTTACTCTCAAGAGTCTTCCCGCAGTCCGCCGGGGGAACTCTTAAGAGTCTCCCCGCAGCTCCCGGGTTAACAGGGTTGCATGGAATGCCGCCATTAGGACAAGAGACTGAAACTGCACTTATGTGTGGAACACTCAGTCTTAAAATTTTATGTATGTATGTATGTATGTCGGCTAAAGGGGATCGGGGGCGGGGGGCCTGGTATCCTTCTCCCCTTAAATAAATCTACCAAAAAAACGAGACAGAGATAGGGGCGAGGGAACGCGTTCGTGGTCCCGGACCCTAAGAATAGGAGCTTTGAATGTGCATGGATGTAGTACGAATGAGAAGCGAGAGGATATTGGAAGGTTATTTGAAAGAAGGATGTATGATGTCCTTGCACTGAATGAAACAAAGATGAAAGGAGAGGGAGAAGTGGATTTTGGAAACGTGATAGGTAGAAAGTCTGGAGTAGACGAGGGAGTCCGGGGGAAAGAAGGAGTGGCTATTATTGTGAAGGAGGAGTTGAGAGAGTTTATAAAAGAGTGGAAAGAGGTGTCATCAAGGCTAATGTGGGTGAGAATGCAGTTTAAGGGTGAAAGGTGGGTTTTTGTAAGTGCGTATGGAGCAGGAAGTGAAAGAGAGTTAGACGAGGTAGAGGGTTTCTGGGAGGATTTGAGAGATTGTCTACAAGGGTTTGATGAAAATGAAAATGTTATAGTTTTAGGGGACCTAAATGCTAGGGTAGGAAATGAGCCTGTTGAGGGAGTCATCGGTAGTTTTGGTGTGGATGGTGTAAACGAGAGTGGAGAAAGACTGAAAAATGTATGTGAAGAGTGTAGATTGAGTGTAGGTAATACGTTCTTCAAAAAAAGGCGTATACACAAGTACACCTGGCATAGACTTGTGAGGGGAGAGATTGTAGAGAGGGCATTGATGGATTATGTGCTGGTGACAAGGGAAAGATTGTGTAGACTGCTGGATGTGAATGTGATGAGAGGTGAGGCGGAGGGTATGTCAGATCATTACCTGGTGGAGGGAAAGCTAAGAGTTAAGAGTTACAGGAGAATAAGAGACAAGCGTGAAGTAAGAGAGGTAATAAAAGTTAGTGAGTTAGAGAAGAGTGAAAAAGAGAGGGAGTACAAGGAAGGACTAAATGAAAAGTGGATGGAAGAGAGAGAAGTAGAGGTTGAATGGCAACAGTTTAAGGAAGGAGTGAAAGCAAGTGCAGAGGTAGTATGCGGCAAAAGGAAAGTAGGAGGCAGAGGTATCAGGAAGGGAAGCGAGTGGTGGAATGATACGGTGAGAAAGGCAGTTGAGGAGAAGAGACAGTGTTTTGAGAGGGTTTTACAGGATGGTAGTGTTGAGGTATGGGAGAGGTACAAGGAGAAAAGGAGAGAGGCAAAACGGAAAATTAGAGAAGCGAAAAAAGATGCAAACGAAAGGTGGGGCCAAAGGCTGATTGAGAATTTTGAAGAACGAAAGAAGATGTTCTGAAAGGAGGTAAATAAAGTAAGGAATGGAGGACAAAAGAGGGAAGAGTCAGTGAAAGATGAAAATGGAGAATTACTAGTGGAACCAGTTGAAGTGAGGAAAAGATATGCCGAGTATTTTGAATCTTTGTTAAATACAAGAGATGGAAGAGAAGCAGTGATTGAAGCAGAGGTGGATGGAGATAGGTTACCCAGGCCACCCAGGTGGCAGGGAATGAATGAAAGGATTGAGGAAAATGAGGTGAAAGAAGCAGTGAAACAAATGAGAGCGGGAAAAGCAGAAGGTTTGGATGGTATTGCTGTGGAGTGTATAAAGAAGGGTGGAGATGTGATAATAGATTGGTTGGTGAGACTTTTCAATGTGTGCATTGTTGTGTCAAGGGTACCAATAGACTGGAAGAGTGCATGTATTGTGCCGTTGTACAAGGGGAAGGGAGATCGGCAGGACTGTTAAAGTTATAGAGGTATTAGTTTATTGTCAGTGGTTGGAAAGCTGTATGGCAGGGTGTTGATAGAGAGGATAATAAAGTGTACGGAAGTTGCAATAGGAGAAGAACAGTGCGGTTTTAGGAGGGGAAGAGGGTGTGTGGATCAGATGTTTGCAGTAAGACAGTTCTGCAAGAAGTATTTAGAGAAGCATAAGGAGATATTTTGGGCTTTTATGGACTTGGAAAAAGCGTATGATCGTGTGGACCGTGAAGCAATGTGGAAGGTGTTAAGGATTTATGAAATAGGAGGAAATTTGTTAGAAGCAGTTAAGAGTTTTTATGAAGGGAGCAGAGCATGTGTGAGAGTAGGAAATGGTGAGTTGAGTGAATGGTTTAAGGTAAAGGTAGGTTTGCGACAGGCTTGTGTAATGTCACCATGGCTGTTTAATATGTTTATGGATGGTGTGGTGAGGGAGGTGAAAAGGAGAACTATGGGAAGAGGATTGGGTTTAGTAGGAAAGAATGGTAGAGATTGGGAGTTGTTGTTGTTGTTCCCCAAGCTGCCTGGCCGAACAGCCCCAAGGCCCTGAGCAAGGCCAAGGCCATAACCGAGCGCCCCCACAGAACCCTCCCTGCCTACCATAATAAAGCCTGGGTGACCGAAGCCACTCCATGGCGGGGAGCGGAGGAGGGTGCGGAAACGCCCGGGATTGGGAGTTGAATCAGTTGCTGTTCGCTGATAACACAGCATTGGTGGCGGATTCTGATGAGAAACTGCAGCGGGTAGTCAAAGAGTTTGGTGTGGTTTGTGGAAGGAGGAAACTGAAGGTGAACGTCAATAAAAGTAAAGTAATGGTGTGTAATAGGGGAGAGCATAGGGTGAATCTAGATGTGAGGCTGGATGGGGAAATATTGGAACAAGTAGAGTGTTTTAAATATCTAGGAGGAACGATAAGCAGGAGTGGAGGTATGGAAGTGGAGGTAAAACAGAGAGTGTGTGAAGGAAAGAAGGTTTTCGGAGCAATGGGAAGTATGTGGAAGACGAGAAATCTCGGAGTGAAAGTAAAAAGTGCACTGTATCAAGGAATTGTTGTGCCAACAGTGATGTATGGGGCTGAGACATGGGCTCTGAAGAAAAAGGAGAAAAGAGGGCTGGATGTGATGGAGATGAGCTGCTTGAGGAGTATGTGTGGAGTTACTCGTAGAGACAGATTGAGGAATGAAGAGATACGTAGGAGAGTGGGGCAGCAGGAACATTTGTCAGCCAGAGTGGACAGAAGGGTGCTGAGCTGGTATGGTCATGTTGAACGAATGGGAGATGAAAGGCTTACAAAGAGAATATGTGAGTCAGGTACAAGGGGAGATAGAAGGGCAGGAAGACCCCCCATTGAGATGGAGAGACTGTGTAAGAAAGGCTTTGGATGATAGAGGAATGACTATAGATCAGGCAGGGGAAGTGGTGGTGGACAGGAGTGAATGGAGAATGCTTGTGAATAGTTGAGTGAACACGTGGTCATTTGGAGTAAGGGGGTCGGGCGCAAGTTCGACTAGATAATAGTCCATCAGGCGCCTGGCCCGGGGGACGATTAATATGAAGGGTGTGCCTGGAAGTGTGGTGGGAGGGCTTGTGGCTTTGGCTCCGCTGCATGTCTGCCTGCCGAGATCGGAACCTCTCCGGGTGGTCAGGGGCCGGGGGAGTGCTGGAGCGACCTTGGTAACCCTGGTCTCTGGGTCTTCTCCTGGGTGACCTGGATGTGTGTGAGTTTGTGTTTTTTATCTGTGTTTATTTTTTGTTTTATGTTGTTTTTGTGTTTTCCCTGTTCTTGCTCTGTCTTGAGTCGGCTACCCCCAAAATGGGGATTGGGCCTGAGCATATAGATAGATAGATAGATGTATGTTCTATATACAGTAAACCCTCGCTCTTTCGGACTAATTGGGGGAGACCCCTGTCCGAAAGAGTTAAAAGTCCGAAAGGGCCGAGTCCGAACTCTCACTTCAGCCATTCGGACTTGTCCGAATGTCTGAAATAATGTCTGAAGTTTATAAGGCCGAAACTCGGCTCTTCGGTCCGACTGCAAAATAATTTTTCTCAGCCTTTCAGACAAATCCGAAAGGCTGAAATAATGTCCGAAGTTTATAAGTCCGAATACACATTCACCTAACCAGACAAGTCCGAAACTCGGCTCTTTGGTCCGAATGCGATTTAATTTTTCTCAGCCTTTCGGACAAATCCGAAAGGCTGAAGCATGAGTCCGAAGTTAAATGTAGTCCGAAAGTGTAGTCCGAAGAGGACGGAGGTATTTTTTCAGCCTTTCGGACAAATCCGAAAGGCTGAACCATGAGTCCGAATTGAAATGCTAGTCCGAAAGTCTGAGAATTCCGAAAGAGCGGGGGTTTACTGTACTGTACTTTTTATCCCCGGGGGAAAAAAAGAAAAAATCTTGGGATTTTTAATTTTTTTTTCTTGGGATTTTTGTTTTTGGTCATTAACCTAACCAAAAAAAAAATAACCTAACCTAACCTAACAGCCCCCAAATATATTTAGGTTAGGTTAGGTTAGGTTTTTTGGTTAGGTTAGGTTAGGCTAATAAAAAAAACAAGAAAAAAAAAAAGCCCAAGATTTGTTTGTTTTTTCCCGGGGATAAAAAGTATATAGAAATGAAGCATATGATGATAGGAACCCAAAACTACCATTAGAAATTTGCTACCTATATTGGTGTGTCTCCTGTAGGCTATATTGACCATAAAAACTACCGGGAAGGATGTAGGCCTAGTTACCGGGTGTACCACTACCGACATATAACATAAATCATCTTTTTTTTTTTTTTTTTTTTTTTTTTTTTTTTTTTCTATGTGATTGAGGGAGGCAAAAGGCATAACTGCCTATAGCGAGTGCCTCCCCCATAGTTGAAAGAGTGACAGGGCCAAAATCAAGGGACGTTCGAGCCAAAATGCCTGGACACACGGAGTTTGAAGCAATTTAAGTCATAGGAAGAGGGAAAGACTGATTCTGGGAGAGAGTTCCAGAGCTCAGATGTTGAGTAGAAGAAAGTTTGAGAGTAACGTTTCACTCTTGGGTTGGAGAGTTGCACAGAGTAGGGGTGGGATTGAGTTGCAAGACGGGTACCACGTGCCCTACGTAAAGGAGGTGGTATGCACTGGGATAGCTCTGAGGAACACTGATTATTATAGTAGCGATAGAATAGCGAGAGAGATGCAACATTGCGGCGGAGAGAGAGAGATTGCAGAGAGTTGGTGAGTGGACGGGAGTTAATGATACGAAAGGCCTTCCTTTCAACTTTGTCTAGGAGAGCGGTGTGAGAGGAACCTCCCCACACATGTGAACAATACTCAATACAAGGGCGCACTATGCCCCTGTACAGAGCAAGAAGCTGTGCAGGGGAAAAGAACCCCCTAAGGCGGTTGAGCACACCCAGCTTCTGGGAGGCTGCCTTAGCAAGACTGGTAATATGGTCCTTCCAAATGAGAGCAGAAGAAAAAGAGACACCAAGAATATTGAGAGAAGATGAAGGGTTGATTTTTGTATTGTTGAAGAATAAGGGATAGTCCGCTGGGAGATCCTGACGGGTAGATAGATGGAGAAATTGGGTTTTGGAAGCATTAAAGTTAACAAGGTTTTCTCTGCCCCAATTGGAAATAGTATTTAGATCAGAATTTAAGAGTTCTATGGCTTCATTACGTTTGTCGTTGAGGGATTGCTGGCTGGGGCGTTCTGAAAAACTAATGGAGTAGTGTAAGGTTGAGTCGTCTGCGTATGAATGGATGGGAATTAAGGTAC
>JBAKBP010040462.1:0-13548 GCA_037953745.1 Lithodes maja | reverse complement strand
CCACCCAAGCACGTACTGCTGACCAATGCTGTAAAGTCTTTGACAGGAAACACAGAACTGATCCGAACTCTGAATCGTCTTGGTCACTGTGTGTCTTACTCAATGTTTGAGGAGATCGATACAGCCCTTTGTATCCAGAAGCTGGAATGCTCAAAGGATGACATTCCACTGCCAGCAAACATCTACCCTGGTGTGTTCACAACCCTGGCCTGGGATAACATTGACCGACTTGAAGAGACCCTAAGTGGAGCAGGTACTTCTCATAGAGTCAATGGCATTGCTGTCCAGTCCAAGGTTGCAGGCTCTGTGCCAGAGAAAGTCCTGCCAGAGATTACCAAGTCCAAGATAAGAAGCATCACTCAGACATCATCAATGCTGCCAATATACAATGTTGGGCGGCGGGCAGGGCCACCTAGGATTGAGACTGCGTATGTCGACACTACCAAGGAAGTCCAGGATTCAAAGACAAAGAACCATATCTGGCTTCTTACTCGAATGTCAGACCATGAGGACCAGTCCATCAGCAGTTGGACTGGGTTCAACATCAAAATGCGCAGAGACATTGCAGTGGTTCAGGACACTGTAAGCTACCTGCCCACTATCAATGCTCCCGCAACAGAAATGTCCACCGTTAATGAAATCTTGGAACAAACGCATGCTATCATGCAGTCCTTACAGCTTAACAAGATTGTGTGCGTGTTTGATCAAGCACTCTATGCCAAAGCTGCCGAAGTTATCTGGAAACAAGAGAAGTTCAAGAACATTATCATCAGGATGGGCGTCTTCCACACAATCTGTAATCTCATCTCCACCATAGGAAAGAGGTTTCAAGATGCAGGTCTTAGAGATCTGTGTGTGGAATCAGGTATCATCGCAGAAGGATCAGTGTCAGGAGTGATGAACGGCAAGAGGTACAACAGAGCAGTGAGACTACACAAGCTCGTGTATGAAGCACTGATGAGGCTTGCATGGAAAGGCTTCCTTTCATGGCTAGAAGAAAACCATTCAAGGGACATACACCATCTAGATGAAACACTGAAGGACATCAACAGCTTTCACAGCAAAGTGTCTCAGGGACTCTTTCAAGAGCTGATGGAGAGTGAATCATGCACACATATCATGAAGCTTTTCCAAGTTTATTTTGAGACCCTCAGAGATGAACACAACCTCTCAGCATTCTGGATGTCATACCTGGACATGGTTGAGATCATGCTGGACTTAATTCGAGCCTCCAGAGAAGGCAACTGGATGCTCCACCTAGGAGCAATCCGACAGATGATACCGTGGTGTTTTGCCTATGACAAAGTGAACTATGCCCGGTTCCTAACCTACTACTATGCCTTGATGTCTCGACTGCCCATTGAACACCCAGAGGTCCATGAACACTTCATGCAAGGTGGCTTTTCGGTCCAGATCGGTAGCAAGAATCCCTTTGGACGGATCCCTGTGGACCAGACAATCGAAGAGACGATCAACAAAGACACCCAGACACCAGGGGGCACAAAAGGCTTCAGCCTGAAAGGCGGAGCTGTCGCCAGGTACTACCTGACATCGGAGTATCGCAGCAGGTACTTAAGGCAGCTCAGGACTATGGTAGTAGGCCAAAAGTATACTGACTTCAGCCACCCAGACCTACAGATGGCCAGGATTAGAAGAGATGAGGCCGATGTCCAATCTTTAGTTCAACTGATGGAGACCAGCTGGTTGAACCCCTTCAACGCAGAGCAAGAAGATCTTGTCAGTTTGTCAACTGCGACTATGGCACCACCAGAAGTTGTCAAAGACCTTCTAGGGGCCTACAGAATAGGAGAGGATGCATATCAAGCCTTCAAGGAAGAGCGCCTGGAGATCGATACGCCAACTATACAGTTTCATGACACGATGACGAAGACGAAACTGAGAACGTTCACTAACATCAGAATGAAGCCACGCTCACAAGACCATGCCAAGGAGGCTATCTTAAAGGCTGACAGGAACCTATTTGGCCAGATGATCCTTGTTGCCGAGAACAGAAAGCTCAAAATGAGTGATGTCTTGGCTCATCCCCTTGGGCCTTTGCCTTGGGCACTTGCCAGCGGTGATGGGTCTCTCCGCAAGACCAATAAGGCTGCCCTAGCAAAGGAGTTAGAGAGGAATGTTTCTCCTGCAGAAGTGATACCCAAGCCCTCTGCTACCATAATTGATGGGATGAGCCTGGTCCACAAACTGAAGGGAAACGACAAAACTTTTTCACAGCTTGCAGGTACAGCACTGAGTCACGCTGTTCATGAAGGTGCTAAGAGCAGGCGCATTGATGTTGTGTTTGATATCTACAAGGAGACATCCATCAAGGATGCAGAACGAGCCAAAAGAAGTGCAGGCACAGGAATTCATTTCAAGAACATTCAACCTGGGCACAACATCCAGCAGTGGAGAAAGTTACTCGGTAGTTCCTCCAACAAGGCAAGTCTTATCAAGTTCTTGGTTGAAGAATGGAAGGCACCACAGCACAGGGAGAAGCTCAAGGACAAGGAGCTGTATGTCACATGTGAGCAGCGCTGCTTCAAGATCACCAAAGAGCAGTGGGAAGAGGCTCCTGAGCTTAAGTCAACTCAAGAAGAAGCAGACACACGCCTTCTTCTCCATGCACTTCATGCAGCAGAATCTGGGAACAAGTCTGTCATCATCACTGCAGAAGATACAGACGTCATGGTGTTGTGTCTTGGCATGTGCCACAAGATCCCATCCCATCTGTTCCAGAAGTGCGGGACGAAGAACCGGA
This sequence comes from Lithodes maja, assembly GCA_037953745.1. Taxonomy (NCBI): domain Eukaryota; kingdom Metazoa; phylum Arthropoda; class Malacostraca; order Decapoda; family Lithodidae; genus Lithodes; species Lithodes maja. The sequence goes on along the minus strand of JBAKBP010040462.1, from coordinate 10,787 downwards.
CAAGATTCCTGGATATCACCACACTGAGCCGCACACTGGGAGGCAGCGTGTGTGATTCATTGATTGGTATGCATGCCTTTACAGGCTGTGATACCGTCAGTGCATTCGCTGGCCGAGGGAAGATGACGACACTCAAGCAGGTGAAGATGGACAAGACATACCAGGATGCTTTTCACGAACTTGGACGCTCATGGGAAGTGTCTCCTGAACTCTTTGAGAAGCTACAGGAAATCACCTGCCACATGTACCTACCATCTACCCACACAACTAAGGTAAACAAGCTTCGGTATGAGCTGTTCTGTGCAAGACGTGGAGAGGTAGAGTCAAGTCAACTCCCTCCTTGTGAGGACTGCCTCTTCATGCATGCACTGCGTGCAAACTACCAGGCTGCGATCTGGAGGAGAAGTCTTCAGAGCCAGCCATTTGTTGCGAACCCAACAGACTGCGGTTGGATGACAGATGAGGACGGTAAGCTTGCCGTCAACTGGATGCGAGGCTCACCAGCACCAGATGCTGTTATGCAGCTACTGTCTTGCAAGTGTGTGCGGTCATGCGAACTCCCTAAGTGTACTTGCCTCAGCAATGGTCTAAAATGCACGGACATGTGCAGGTTACAGACATGTCAGAACACGGCTATTGAAGAAGAGCCGGTGGCACAACAGTCAGATTCCGAGTCTGATGTAGATGATATTTAGGAGTAGTAATTTGCCATAATAGTATGTACAAGCCCATGGCATGCTTAGTGTGTATTTACAGGACTTGTATTAAATGTGACAATTACTATATGCATTTTGTTGACATTTAGGCATTCCTGTCCCCAAATTTGACATTTTAAAAAATTTCGGAATTTTCGGTAGGGTATGTCTATTCAAGAAGTGATAACGACCATTAAGCTACCAATGTGCAAGGGCTATCATATCAAAACATAAACTAGAGACATGTAGCAAGCTAAAAACACCTAAGAGAATTAGTCACCCCGGGTGGTACCGATATCCCAAAATTCGGGTCTTGGCTCATGGACTATACCTGGGGGAGACAAAAGGCACAATGGGTTTGTTTTATTCCTTTGATATCTACAGATAATCTCTAAGCTAACTAAAAATGATTATATAGAGTACTATTTACCCTTTCATCACGATAACGTCTTTTTACCATTGAATCTAGCTAACATATGAACATTTAATGCAGTTTATGAAGAACCTATGTTATTCGGAGGGTTTATTGAGATCGCTTTTACCCCTTTGAATTCTAAAGGTAGATTATAAACTAAAGAAAATCATCTAATGGTAACCAGAGTATGATGGAAATTACATCATGGTGCTGAAGAGGTTAAATGTACTGTTGGGCAAAGTTCCAGCTGACCCACCCTCGCTCTGGGGCTCGCAGAATTATCTGGCAATACTGGTGTAGGAAGGTATACAAAGACTGGGATTGGTAAATCTGATTTCGGCTATATCATTGTTAGAACATATACTAAACAAGGGAAAGTAAGCCTATCTCAAATAAAAATGCATATATCGCTATGTATTATCCCGAACATTCACCCAAAGTTCGTAGATTTGCTTAAATATTCAAGTTATTATATCTACTGATTAGCGCATATAAAACCTGCTGGCTGCCACAACATACTTTACTCGATTTTCTGTTGTATTGGTGGCTGTTTAATGATGGAGCATTTAGTCTTCACAATGTGAACATTACATAGTATAATTTGCAGTAATATACAGGACAGACACAGGTAACACATTAATGGCAAGTTTTATCCCTGCACCGCTACACCAGTATTGCCAGCTAATTCTGAGAGCCCCAGAGCGAGGGTGGGTCAGCTGGAACTTTGACCAACTGTACATTACAGTAGTGGAGGTGTTAATATCTGCTCTAACAAAGTTATTGACAGGTTAAAGCTGTAGTCAATCAATAAATTGATAAGATGCTACATTATATAGTTCAGAGAGTATTGGCACGTACGTTTAACTGAAAACTTTATCACAAACATTTTGTTTACTATTAGTGACAGACAGCAAGTTATGTATAACAGAAGCAGGTCAAAACAGCCACACTCCTAAGGGACCATAATCCTAAACAGACTAGGTTAGGTTAGAGAATGAATTGGTTAACTTAGGCTAAGTTCGGATAGGTTAGGATGAGGTAGGTTAGTTGAGGTACAGTTTGGCTCTCTCTGTGATAATATACTGTATGTAAATAGGAGTTGTTCATTATAACCGTGGCTGTTTCGGTGTATATCCATTTTTGTTTATAACCCTTCCAACTGCCATCATCACCTCACTACACTCCATTATCTCCTCCCTCACCCCACCACTCTCCCTCTACCCACCACTCCATTCTACACCCAACCAATGCTTCCTCTCCCTCACACTTCTTCCTACTACCCACCAATCCTCACTATACCTCACACTTCTCCCTCTCCCTCACACTCCTTCCTCTCCCCCACACTCCTTGCTACTACCCACCACTCCACCCTCTCCACCAAACTCCTTCTTACTACTCTCCAATCCTCTCTACGCTCTATCACTCCTTCCTACTACCCCCACTTCTCCCTTTCCCCACACTCCTTCCTCTACCCACTCCTCCCTCTACCACACGCTCATTCCTACTACCCACCACTAGGCTCTATACTCCACAACTCCTCCCTCTCCCTTACTCCCTTCCACTCCTCCCTACACCGCACCATTGTTCACCCACTATCACATCCTGCTTCACCCTTAGCTCCTCAAACCTCCAGCTAGATTAGACAACAGTGCTATAGTCATTGTCTCATTATAATGTTCTTTCGATGATGCGTTAATGAGTAAGTAGTATGAGCCGATTTTGTTTCCATGTGTATGTGTGTGTGTGAGTTTGTGTATATATATATGTGTACGAGGTGTGTATTGGTGTGATTGTGTGTGCGTGAGTTTGTGTATGTGTATGTTGGTCCGAGTTTATGTACAGTATGTGTGAGCTTGTGTACTAAGAGTGTGTGTATGTGTTAGTGTGTATGTTTGTGGCAGTGTGAGTTTGTGCAGATCTGAACTTGTGTATGTATGTGTGACTTTGTCTATGTAAGGTGAGATTTGTGTGCATTTGTGTGTCTATGGTTGAGAACAATGATTGATACACAAACACATATTATATTGACATGGCTGTTATCATTCCCATGGAATGAATTCTGCTTCCATGGCCGAGGACCCTCGGAGAGTGCTGAACGCATTACCGAGGTAATCCTATTGGGCATGGAAGCATACATTCCATTCTCTTTCTCTCAGACTAATGCTAAAAAATCTTGGTTTACTCACGCCTGTTCTACTGCTGTCCGCAATAAGGAGGAAGCATTCAAACGGTACCGACGCCTTAAAACTCAAGACTCTCATTCTTCATATGTTTCTGCCCGGAATCAAGCCAAATCTTTTCTTCGACTTGCCAAACACTCTTTCATCAATAATAAATGCACTGAACTATCCAAGTGGAAATGAATTACTTAAGGAGTGCGTGCGGAGTTACATGGAGGGATAGACAGACTAATGAGGAAGTAAGAAGGAGGTGTGGTGTGGAGGTAGATGTGCTGGAAAGTGTGAAAAGGAACAACTTGAGATGGTTCGGCCATATGGAACGTATGGAAAGCGAGAGAATGACTAAGAGGGTGTACGAGAGCGAGGTGGAGGGACAGACGGGGAGAGGTAGACCGAATATGAGGTGGAAGGATGGAGTGAGGAACTACATGAACGAAGGCGGTGCTGGTTGGGGGGAGGGGCGTCGACTGACTGGGGACAGAGGTGCATGGGGGCGGTTCGTTCGTGGCCACCCCTTCGGGGATCGCGGCGTCAGGCAATAGATAGATAGATAGAACTATCCAACTCTAGCTCTTCCCAAGCTTTCTGGCATCTAGCCAAAAACCTCTCCAACAATTTCTCTTCCTCGTCTTTCCCTCCCCTTTCCCACTCTGATGGCACAACCATCACTTCTTCCTCTGACAAAGCTAAACTCTTCGCTCAAACTTTTGCTAGAAACTCCACCTTGGATGATTCCGGTGCTATTCCTCCCTCTCCGCCCTCCTCTCTCTTACTTATGCCTTATATCCTAATCTCTTCTAAAGACGTACTTTCTACCCTCTCTGGGCTTAACACTAATAAGGCGTACGGTCCGGACGGTGTTCCTCCTGTTGTTCTCAAAAACTGTGCTTCCGTGCTGACTCCCTGCCTAGGCAAACTCTTTCGTCTCTGTCTATCCTCTTATGTCTTCCCTTCATGCTGGAAGTTTGCTCATATTCAACCTGTCCCAAAGAAGGGTGACCGCTCTCAACCCTCCAACTATCGTCCAATTGCTCTTATCTCTTGTCTTTCTAAAGTTTTTGAAACTATTCTTGCTTCCAAATTTCTTAAGCATTTCTCTTCTCATAATCTGCTCTCAGATCGCCAGTATGGCTTCCTTAAGGGTCGCTCTACTGGTGATCTTCTTTCATATCTTACTAACTCTTGGTCATCCTCCTTTCGGGACTTCGGTGAGACTTTTTCTATTGCACTAGACATATCGAAAGCCTTCGATAGAGTCTGGCATAAATCTTTAATTTCTAAACTACCCTCCTTCGGTTTCTAACCCTCCATCTGTGCCTTTGTCTCTAATTTCCATTCCGGCCGTTCCATAGCTGCGGTTGTGGACGGCCATTGTTCACTTCCTCACCCTATAAACTCCGGTGGTCCTCAGGGCTCTGTCCTATCTCCTATTCTCTTTCTAATTTTTATAAATGATCTCCTTAACTGTACCTTAATTCCCATCCATTCATACGCAGATGACTCAACCTTACACTACTCCATTAGTTTTTCAGAACGCCCCAGCCAGCAATCCCTCAACGACAAACGTAATGAAGCCATAGAACTCTTAAATTCTGATCTAAATACTATTTCCAATTGGGCCAGAGAAAATCTTGTTAACTTTAATGCTTCCAAAACCCAATTTCTCCATCTATCTACCCGTCAGGATCTCCCAGCGGACTATCGCTTATTCTTCAACAATACAAAAATCAACCCTTCATCTTCTCTCAATATTCTTGGTGTCTCTTTTTCTTCTGCTCTCATTTGGAAGGACCATATTACCAGTCTTGCTAAGGCAGCCTCCCAGAAGCTGGGTGTGCTCAACTGCCTTAGGGGGGTTCTTTTCCCCTGCACAGCTTCTTGCTCTGTACAGGGGCATAGTGCGCCCTTGTATTGAGTATTGTTCACATGTGTGGGGAGGTTCCTCTCACACCGCTCTCCTAGACAAAGTTGAAAGGAAGGCCTTTCGTATCATTAACTCCCGTCCACTCACCAACTCTCTGCAATCTCTCTCTCTCCGCCGCAATGTTGCATCTCTCTCGCTATTCTATCGCTACTATAATAATCAGTGTTCCTCAGAGCTATCCCAGTGCATACCACCTCCTTTACGTAGGGCACGTGGTACCCGTCTTGCAACTCAATCCCACCCCTACTCTGTGCAACTCTCCAACCCAAGAGTGAAACGTTACTCTCAAACTTTCTTCTACTCAACAGCTGAGCTCTGGAACTCTCTCCCAGAATCAGTCTTTCCCTCTTCCTATGACTTAAATTGCTTCAAACTCCATGTGTCCAGGCATTTTGGCTCGAACGTCCCTTGATTTTGGCCCTGTCACTCTTTCAACTATGGGGGAGGCACTCGCTATAGGCAGTTATGCCTTTTGCCTCCTTCAATCACATAGAAAAAAAAAAAAAAAAAAAAAATGAGAAGCAGTAGTATATCCTCAGACTGAGATGGTGAGTTTGGCGACAATGATAGGTCCATCAGAAGTCCCCCATTAACCCTCTGACACCCAGAGGCTTTGCCTAAACCTATTTATATAATAATAAGGTATGTGGTGCAGATAGCCCCTGGAGGTTGGGACTGGGAATCCCACCTCCAGAATATATTTCCACTAACGGATCATCAAGCCTTTTCTTGCTGATCCTCCCTATCCCTTTAAGGGAGTGATTGGTTTGGCTACTGACTGAATAACTGACTATACGTTAGACTACCATAGCACATAATGGAATGTATGTAAATTTGTTTGTTATGCGAGTGAGGGAGACAAAAGGCATAACTGCCTGTAGCGAGTGCCTCCCCCAGAGTTGAAAGAGTGACGGGGCCAAAATCAAGGGACGTTTGAGCCAAAATGCCTGGACACACGGAGTTTGAAGCAATTTAAGTCATAGGAAGAGGGAAAGACTGATTCTGGAAGAGAGTTCCAGAGCTCAGCAGTTGAATAGAAGAAAGACTGATAAAAGCATTTCACTCTTGGGTTGGAGAGTTGCACAGAGTAGGGGTTGGATTGTGTTGCAAGGCGGGTACTACGTACCCTACGTAGAAGTGGTGGTATACACTGGTATACATGCTCAGATTAATATGCAGGATTCGAAACTGCACAATAAATCGTAGGCTTGTGCATAATTCTTTAATTGGCTATATAGCGTAATGCATAAATGCGTGGGAATTTCGGTGTGAGTATCCAAGGTTCGAGTTCTTGGAGTGCCACATGTGTTCGTGGATTTCATTAATTGAGTTTAGAAGTAAAGTTGGTCGGTGAAAAAATATGAATTAACCCCTATAGTTCAATGCCTCTTTATTACACTTGACACGGGTATCAATAGACCATTATATTCAGCTTACGCAAGCCCTGTCGGAGTCAAAGGGTTAGTTTGGATGGTTGTTGGTCTTTGCTTGTTTTTATGTCACCAGAGATCCTTCCTATGTTAAACAAAGTCTATTTTTAGCCATAATCCAATACATACTACACCATTTTACAAAGGTTATCAACAATCATTCCCAATATGACATAACACTTATCCTATACACATAATTATACGGTAACGCTTGTATCTGGCTACCATCAGACTACCATAATGTCCTGAGAATAACACCTGTGTGAGTCAATAGGCTCACCGAGTTTGTTGTTACCCCTTTGAAATCTACACATAATGTCTAACCTTTCTAACTTCATAAATCACTAGATAGACTACAATTATAAGTGTGTTAAGGTACTGGAAGTGTTAATATCTGATCTCACAAACTTATTGAAAGGTTGTGTAGTAAATCAATCACTGGATAGGAAGCTACATTATAAAGTTCAGAGAGTATTGGCGCGTGTTTTGAACCAATAACTTTATCACAAATCTGTTATTTTAACCCTTTGCGTACCAGGGACGTGTGTTATATAGTGCGCCCTTGTATTGAGTAGTGTTCACATGTGTGGGGATGTTCCTCTCACACCGTCTCCTAGACAAAGTTGAAAGGAAGGCCTTTCGCATCATTAACTCCCGTCCACTCACCAACTCTCTGCAATCTCTCTCTCTCTCCGCCGCAATGTTGCATCTCTCTCGCTATTCTATCGCTACTATAATAATCAGTGTTCTTCAGAGCTATCCCAGTGCATACCACCTCCTTTACGTAGGGCACGTGGTACCCGTCTTGCAACTCAATCCCACCCCTACTCTGTGCAACTCTCCAACTCAAGAGTGAAATGTTACTCTCAAACTTTCTTCTACTCAACAGCTGAGCTCTGGAACACTCTCCCAGAATCAGTCTTTCCCTTATCCTATGACTTAAATTGCTTCAAACTCTGTGTGTCCCGGCATTTTGGCTCGAACGTCCCTTGATTTTGGCCCTGTCACTCTTTCAACTATGGGGGAGGCACTCGCTATAGGCAGTTATGCCTTTTGCCTCCCTCAATCACATAGACAAAACAAATATATAGACGATATTATGCAGCCTAGGAACGATCTGGGGTAGCTAAAAGGATTACATGAAATAGTCTGTAGCCTTCTCATAGCTAGAGGTCACTCCTAAACTGAATATAACCGCCTAATAGTAGCCATACTATAATGAATAAGACGTCGCCGGTACAGAAGAGGATAGGGTTTATGTCATTGTTGTATTATACTGTATATATTATTATTATGTTGGTTTATGTCATTGTTGTATTATAGTGTATATATTATTATTATGTTGGTTTATGTCATTGTTGTATTATACTGTATATATTATTATTATGTTGGTTTATGTCATTGTTGTATTATACTGTATATATTATTATTATGTTGGTTTATGTCATTGTTGTATTATACTGTATATATTATTATTATGTTGGTTTATGTCATTGTTGTATTATACTGTATATATTATTATTATGTTGGTTTATGTCATTGTTGTATTATACTGTATATATTATTATTATGTTGGTTTATGTCATTGTTGTATTATACTGTATATATTATTATTATGTTGGTTTATGTCATTGTTGTATTATACTGTATATATTATTATTATGTTGGTTTATGTCATTGTTGTATTATACTGTATATATTATTATTATGTTGGTTTATGTCATTGTTGTATTATACTGTATATATTATTATTATGTTGGTTTATGTCATTGTTGTATTATACTGTATATATTATTATTATGTTGGTTTATGTCATTGTTGTATTATACTGTATATATTATTATTATGTTGGTTTATGTCATTGTTGTATTATACTGTATATATTATTATTATGTTGGTTTATGTCATTGTTGTATTATAGTGTATATATTATTATTATGTTGGTTTATGTCATTGTTGTATTATACTGTATAATTATATTATTATTATGTTGGTTTATGTCATTGTTGTATTATACTGTATATATTATTATTATGTTGGTTTATGTCATTGTTGTATTATACTGTATATATTATTATTATGTTGGTTTATGTCATTGTTGTATTATAATGTATATATTATTATTATGTTGGTTTATGTCATTGTTGTATTATAGTGTATATATTATTATTATGTTGGTTTATGTCATTGTTGTATTATACTGTATATATTATTATTATGTTGGTTTATGTCATTGTTGTATTATACTGTATATATTATTATTATGTTGGTTTATGTCATTGTTGTATTATACTGTATATATTATTATTATGTTGGTTTATGTCATTGTTGTATTATAGTGTATATATTATTATTATGTTGGTTTATGTCATTGTTGTATTATACTGTATATATTATTATTATGTTGGTTTATGTCATTGTTGTATTATACTGTATATATTATTATTATGTTGGTTTATGTCATTGTTGTATTATACTGTATATATTATTATTATGTTGGTTTATGTCATTGTTGTATTATACTGTATATATTATTATTATGTTGGTTTATGTCATTGTTGTATTATACTGTATATATTATTATTATGTTGGTTTATGTCATTGTTGTATTATACTGTATATATTATTATTATGTTGGTTTATGTCATTGTTGTATTATACTGTATATATTATTATTATGTTGGTTTATGTCATTGTTGTATTATACTGTATATATTATTATTATGTTGGTTTATGTCATTGTTGTATTATACTGTATATATTATTATTATGTTGGTTTATGTCATTGTTGTATTATACTGTATATATTAGTATTATGTTGGTTTATGTCATTGTTGTATTATACTGTATATATTATTATTATGTTGGTTTATGTCATTGTTGTATTATACTGTATATATTATTATTATGTTGGTTTATGTCATTGTTGTATTATACTGTATATATTATTATTATGTTGGTTTATGTCATTGTTGTATTATACTGTATATATTATTATTATGTTGGTTTATGTCATTGTTGTATTATACTGTATATATTATTATTATGTTGGTTTCCTCCCTAGACCTCCATTAAACTTAAATATATACTTATATTAGTATATTACTGTGTATTAGTAATATCGCCTTAGACTAACATGGCTGTTCTAATGTTACTTCTAGTGATTTCCAAAGCTGAAGAAATTCATTTAGCTTCAAAATATTATTTTTGCTTTTCATATTATTTGAGTGAGACCTGAATCGAATCTATGAAGCGATCCTGTAACTTAATTTACTCATAATCAAACCTCAATGTTACGTGGTTAAGAAATAAATTTATCTAATTATTAAATATATATCTAACTTTTTATGTGACTTTGATATTAATCCTGATGATAATAATAATATAATACTATTAACGTAAGACAAGAACCAAGAATAATAACTACATTAAATATAAATAAAAGGACATGATATAAGAAAACGATCTATTCATTTCAAAAAGGGTAAGAGACAGAAATATTCTTACCTTAATATTTATCTTTCAAGACTTGATATATAATTAATAGTCCTTCTTTAGATATAACTTATTCGGTTCATAACCATAGCCTACTAAGCTTCGGTTAAATATTAATTCTTTATGAATACTACATGACTTTAATTAGTTTCAGTATTTTTCCATAATGAAAGAGTATCGGTCAATAAAGGATACCAAGTCCTAAGATCCAAAAGGAAAGGAAGCAACAACAGAAAATAATTTTATTAGATTTTACTTTCGTTTTGCCTTCAGCTGACTGATATCTTAATATATATCTGTGCTATCTAGTTTCATCAAGTTAACCACTTGAGGATCAAGATACGTAACAATATACATATATATATATATATATATATATTGGTACGGCCTAGTCGGGCCTCAACTGTCAGTAGACACACATGTCCACGCAGCTATCAACCAGGTGTAACAGTTAAAAACCACTGTACTATACTTAAAACCCCATTTGAGTTCCCAAGAATAAGCAGTAATAACTAGGCTATGCATACAAGTCATTTAAATGCAATAGACAAACTTTATTAACTGTAAAAGGTACATAATATAAACTTTCAACAACTGTGCAAAACTCAATGATCATAAACAACAATCAACACATTCACACACTCCAGA
>JBAKBP010040461.1:0-13552 GCA_037953745.1 Lithodes maja | reverse complement strand
GGGAGTCAGCACGGAAGCACAGTTTTTGAGAACAACAGGAGGAACACCGTCCGGACCGTACGCCTTATTAGTGTTAAGCCCAGAGAGGGTAGAAAGTACATCTTTAGAAGAGATTAGGATATTAGGCATAAGTAAGAGAGAGGAGGGCGGAGAGGGAGGAATAGCACCGGAATCATCCAAGGTGGAGTTTCTAGCAAAAGTTTGAGCGAAGAGTTTAGCTTTGTCAGAGGAAGAAGTGATGGTTGTGCCATCAGAGTGGGAAAGGGGAGGGAAAGACGAGGAAGAGAAATTGTTGGAGAGGTTTTTGGCTAGATGCCAGAAAGCTTGGGAAGAGCTAGAGTTGGATAGTTCAGTGCATTTATTATTGATGAAAGAGTGTTTGGCAAGTCGAAGAACAGATTTGGCTTGATTCCGGGCAGAAACATATGAAGAATGAGAGTCTTGAGTTTTAAGGCGTCGGTACCGTTTGAATGCTTCCTCCTTATTGCGGACAGCAGTAGAACAGGCGTGAGTAAACCAAGATTTTTTAGCATTAGTCCGAGAGAAAGAGAATGGAATGTATGCTTCCATGCCCGATAGGATTACCTCGGTAATGCGTTCAGCACTCTCCGAGGGTCCTCGGCCATGGAAGCAGAAATCATTCCATGGGAAATCAAAGAAGTACTGCCGAAGAGCCTCCCAGTCGGCAGCGCCAAAGTGCCACAAGCGCCGCCGGCTAGGAGGATCGGGTGGCTGTACTGGAGAGATAGGACAGGTGACAGAGATAAGTTTATGGTCGGAGGAGCCCAAAGGAGAGAAAAGATCGACAGTATAAGAAGAAGGGTTAGAAGTTAGAAACAGGTCAAGAATGTTGGGCCGATCTCCGATGCGATCCGGGATACGGGTGGGTTGCTGAACTAACTGCTCTAGGTCATTTAGGATAGAAAAGACGTAGGCTTGTTCACCAGGTGGATCAGTAGTGTGAGAGGAGAGCCATTGGCGGTGGTGAACGTTAAAATCTACTAAGATGGAGATTTCTGAGAAAGGAGAAATGGATAGAATGTGTTCCACTGTAGAGTTTAGATAGTCAAAGAATTTAGGAAAGTTGGTAGAGTTAGGGGAAAGATAGACAGCACAGACATATTTAGTAAGAGAATGACAGGAAAGTTTGAGCCATAAAGTTGAGAATTCAGAGGAGTCGAAATCGGGAACACGAGAGCAAGTGAGTTTGTTGTGCACATATGCACAACATCCGCCTTTGGCTTTGAAACTAGGATAGAGAAAGTAGGAGGATACAGAGAAGGGGTTGCTGGATGTTGCTACAGACACCTGGGTTTCGGTGAGGAAGAGAAGATCAGGTTTGTAGGAGGAGAGATGGTGCTCAACAGAGTGAAAGTTAGAGGAAAGTCCGCGAATGTTGCAGAAATTAATAGAAAGAGTAACAGGCCGAGGTCCAGGTAATTGTGTGGGGTCGTCAGGGGATGGTCGGTCGGGTGAGGGGGCATTTATGGTCCCCCCCCCCCTGGGGACTCCGAGGCTGGGCTAAAATTTATCATTTTGTGTTTTTTTAATTTTGGTGTGGAGGAATGAAGTGTGGTGTGCATGTTTAGTGTAGTGAAGTGGATAGGAGGAGGAGGTGTTTGTGAGAGCTAGCTGGATTGCTCTCAGTGTAAATAGGTACATCTATACTGTATGTACATGCATGCTTTGGGATGGCTGGATTTGTTTTCTACCGACATAATATTATTTAAATCGATGGGGGATCTTGAGGATAATCTATTAAGGGGAGGCTTTTAGTTTGGTTCCTAGATATCCTTCGAGCTTAAGATTACTCCCCCTTGAGCCCCTTTCAAGATAAATTTGTACATTTTTCGGTAGAAAATGTCCCGGCTGAAAGCCGGTTCCTCTTAAACTACAGGCTCGCTATCGCTCGCCAGGATAAAATCGACACCTTAATGGCACGAAAGGTCTTAAAATTGACAGAAATGGGTTGAAAGTTTTTAAAATCGTCAAAATAATGGGGCGAACGTCTTAAAATTAGAAAAACAATGGGGCTCATCATGAGGGAGAAAGGAGTCAAGAAAAAAAATCCCTCAAGTGGAAATCTCCCCTTAAGCTTGATGGAGTTCTAGACTAAAACAATAATATATAAATAAATATAAAAATAAATATACTGTATATACCCTTCCCCGTATCGTCCTTCAAGAGGGTCAGGGAGAAATCAATTAACACCTGTCACACCCAATTACCTCAATGTTATGTACAGTCGGCCAAATAATTCATGTCTCGACACCAAGTTCAGGCCCAATCCCCATTTTGGGGGTAGCCGACTCAAGACAGAGCAAGAACAGGGAAAACACAAAAGCAACATAAAACAACGAATAAACACAGATAAAAAGCACCAACTCACACACATCCAGGTCACCCAGGAGAAGACCCAGAGACCAGGGTCACCAAGGTCGCTCCAGCACTCCCCCGGCCCCCGACCACCTGGAGAGGTTCCGATCTCGGCAGGCAGACATGCAGCGGAGCCAAAGCCACACGCCCTCCCACCACACTTCCAGGCGCACCCTTCATATTAATCGTCTCCCCGGGCCAGGCGCCTGATGGACTATTATCTAGTCCAACTTGCACCGCCCGACCCCTTACCAAGTATATCCTGATCAATAATTGGTATCAGCAATATCTATAAAGAAACCTGTGATGGATGCTAGGGTGTATAGGGGTATTGGAGGGGGTCTGTCTGATCATTATGTAGTAGTGGCTAAGGTTAGGATACAAAAGAAGTGGGTGAGGAGAGCTGGAGGGAGGCGAGAGGAGGGTGGAATGGTGAGGAGGGTGGAGAGGTTGCAGGAGGAGGAAGTCAGGGAGGAGTACAGGAGAGCAGTGGAAAGACGACTAGGTGGGTTCGACCTGGAAGTTATGGAGGAAGTGGAGGAGATGAGCAAGGTGTTTAAGGATGAGATCTGTGCAGCATGTGAGGAGGTGTGTGGAGTGAGGAGAAGAGGGAGGGGAGTGGAAGCTACAGCATGGTGGACAGAAGAGGTAAGAAAAGCTGTGGAAGAAAAGAAGAGCATATAGAGAGTGGTTGGATAGTAGAGGGAATGAAGATTCCGAGAGACAGAAACGAGCGAGGTACGTGGAGAGTAAGAGGGTGGTGAAGAGAGTAGTGAAGGAAAGTAAGAGAAGAGTAGATGAGGAATTTGGAAGGAATCTGAGTGTAAAATGGAGGGAGAGTAAGAAACTGTTCTGGAAAGAAGTCAAGAAAGTTAGGGAAGGTAGCAAGGGAAACTGTAAGGGTGTGAAAGATAAGAATGGGAGAATGCTCGCCGAGAAGCAAGAGAGAGTCGAAAGATGGAGGGAGTACTTCAAGAGTTGCTAAATGTAAGGAATAAAGAGCCAGCAAACATAGCTGGATAAGGTATGGGAGGGAAAAGAAGAGAAGTAGTGGAGGAGGAGGTGGGGATCAGGAGGTCAGAAGTGTGGGAAGCCATGAAAAGAGTGAAGTTGGGGAAAGCACCAGGAACAGATGGAGTGTGTGGGGAAATGTTGAGGTATGGTGGTGAGATAGTGATCGAATGGGTGTTGAAAATGTGCAAACTAGCATGGGAGAAGGGGAGTGCACCCGATGACTGGAAGAATGGCATAATAGTCCCCCTATATAAGGGCAAAGGGGAAAGAGGAGTGTGTGGTAACCACCGAGGAATATGTCTCCTAACATCTAGCCAATCATGTCTTTGGCATCTAGCCAATCATCATGTCTTTGGCATCTAGCCAAAAACCTCTCCAACAATTTCTCTTCCTCGTCTTTCCCTCCCCTTTCCCACTCTGATGGCACAACCATCACTTCTTCCTCTGACAAAGCTAAACTCTTCGCTCAAACTTTTGCTAGAAACTCCACCTTGGATGATTCCAGTGCTATTCCTCCCTCTCCGCCCTCCTCTCTCTTACTTATGCCTAATATCCTAATCTCTTCTAAAGATGTACTTTCTACCCTCTCTGGGCTTAACACTAATAAGGCGTACGGTCCGGACGGTGTTCCTCCTGTTGTTCTCAAAAACTGTGCTTCCGTGCTGACTCCCTGCCTAGGCAAACTCTTTCGTCTCTGTCTATCCTCTAACGTCTTCCCTTCATGCTGGAAGTTTGCTCACATTCAACCTGTCCCAAAGAAGGGTGACCGCTCTCAACCCTCCAACTATCGTCCAATTGCTCTTATCTCTTGTCTTTCTAAAGTTTTTGAAACTATTCTTGCTTCCAAATTTCTTAAGCATTTCTCTTCTCATAATCTGCTCTCAGATCGCCAGTATGGCTTCCTTAAGGGTCGCTCTACTGGTGATCTTCTTTCATATCTTACTAACTCTTGGTCATCCTCCTTTCGGGACTTCGGTGAGACTTTTTCTATTGCACTAGACATATCGAAAGCCTTCGATAGAGTCTGGCATAAATCTTTAATTTCTAAACTACCCTCCTTCGGTTTCTATCCCTCCATCTGTGCCTTTGTCTCTAATTTCCTTTCCGGCCGTTCCATAGCTGCGGTTGTGGACGGCCATTGTTCACTTCCTCACCCTATAAACTCTGGTGTTCCTCAGGGCTCTGTCCTATCTCCTATTCTCTTTCTAATTTTTATAAATGATCTCCTTAACTGTACCTTAATTCCCATCCATTCATACGCAGACGACTCAACCTTACACTACTCCATTAGTTTTTCAGAACGCCCCAGCCAGCAATCCCTCAACGACAAATGTAATGAAGCCATAGAACTCTTAAATTCTGATCTAAATACTATTTCCAATTGGGGCAGAGAAAACCTTGTTAACTTTAATGCTTCCAAAA
Organism: Lithodes maja; assembly: GCA_037953745.1. Classification (NCBI taxonomy): domain Eukaryota; kingdom Metazoa; phylum Arthropoda; class Malacostraca; order Decapoda; family Lithodidae; genus Lithodes; species Lithodes maja. Next base: position 8,740 of record JBAKBP010040461.1, on the reverse strand, counting down.
CCCAATTTCTCCATCTATCTACCCGTCAGGATCTCCCAGCGGACTATCCCTTATTCTTCAACAATACAAAAATCAACCCTTCATCTTCTCTCAATATTCTTGGTGTCTCTTTTTCTTCTGCTCTCATTTGGAAGGACCATATTACCAGTCTTGCTAAGGCAGCCTCCCAGAAGCTGGGTGTGCTCAACCGCCTTAGGGGGTTCTTTTCCCCTGCACAGCTTCTTGCTCTGTACAGGGGCATAGTGCGCCCTTGTATTGAGTATTGTTCACATGTGTGGGGAGGTTCCTCTCACACCGCTCTCCTAGACAAAGTTGAAAGGAAGGCCTTTCGTATCATTAACTCCCGTCCACTCACCAACTCTCTGCAATCTCTCTCTCTCCGCCGCAATGTTGCATCTCTCTCGCTATTCTATCGCTACTATAATAATCAGTGTTCCTCAGAGCTATCCCAGTGCATACCACCTCCTTTACGTAGGGCACGTGGTACCCGTCTTGCAACTCAATCCCACCCCTACTCTGTGCAACTCTCCAACCCAAGAGTGAAACGTTACTCTCAAACTTTCTTCTACTCAACATCTGAGCTCTGGAACTCTCTCCCAGAATCAGTCTTTCCCTCTTCCTATGACTTAAATTGCTTCAAACTCCGTGTGTCCAGGCATTTTGGCTCGAACGTCCCTTGATTTTGGCCCTGTCACTCTTTCAACTATGGGGGAGGCACTCGCTATAGGCAGTTATGCCTTTTGCCTCCCTCAATCACATAGAAAAAAAAAAAAAAAAAAAAAACCGTAGTAGGGAAGGTATGCAGTAGGGTAGTGATTGAGAGAGTGAGAGTGAGAACGGAGAAATGGATAGGCGACAAGCAGGGAGGTTTTAGGAAGGGAAGAGGATGTGTAGATCAGATATTTACCCTGAATTGTGTTGTGGAGAAATATCTGGAGAAGAAACAAAAGGTGTATGTTGCCTTTATGGACTTGGAGAAGGCCTATGACAGAGTGGATAGAGAAGGTTTGTGGAAAGTACTTAGAATATACGGAGTAGATGGCAAGTTGCTGAAAGCAGTGAAGAGCATGTATGAGGGTGCAAAGGCGGCAGTACATGTGGAGAGTGAGCAGAGTGAGTTCTTTGACCTGAATGTTGCTTTGAAACAGGGGTGTGTTATGTCCCTGTGGTTGTTTACTGTATATATGGATGGAGTCATGAAAGAAATACTAGGAAGAGCAGTGGGTGTTGGTGTATCGCTGAAAAGGGAGGGAAATGAGTGGAAGCTGCCTTTACTACTGTTTGCGGACGACACAGATCTGATGAGCGATAATGAATGGGAGTTGCAAGGTCTGGTATATGAGTTTGGAACAGTGTACTAAAAAAGGAATTTGAAGGTAAATGTGGGGAAAAGCAAGGTTATGGTCTTCGAAAAGGGAGAAGTCACAGAGTGTGAGGTGAAGTTGAATGGTCAGGCTATGGAGATCGTCAGCTCTTTTAAGTATCTGGGCAGTGTGTTGAGTAAAGATAGGACTGTGGATGAAGAAGTGTGGGAGAGGGTGCAACAGGGGAAGAGGGTTTTAGGAACGTTGAAATCAGTAACAAGAAATAGAGTGGTCAGTATGGAAGTGAAGAAGTCCTTGCATGACAGTGTGGTAATCCCTACACTAACTTACGGAAGCGAAGCGTGGACGTTCGTGGAGAGACTCAGACCAAGAGTGAGAGCAGTGGAAATGAGTTACTTGAGAAGTGCGTGCAGAGTTACATGGAGGGATAGACAGACTAATGAGGAAGTAAGAAGGAGGTGTGATGTGGAGGTAGATGTGCTGGAAAGTGTGAAAAGGAACAACTTGAGATGGTTCGGCCATATGGAACGTATGGAAAGCGAGAGATTGACTAAGAGGGTGTACGAGAGCGAGGTGGAGGGACAGAGAGGGAGAGGTAGACCGAATGAGATGTGGAAGGATGGAGTGAGGAAGTACATGAACGAAAGCGGTGCTGGCTGGGGGGAGGGGCGTCGACCGACTGGGGACAGAGGTGCATGGGGGTGGTTCGTTCGTGGCCACCCCTTCGGGGATCACGGCGTCAGGCAATAGATAGATAGAATATCTATACTTGATTTATTCATTTTAAGTATGATATACAAACATGTTCCTACACTTACCTACCCTATTCAACATCTGGCAGACATATTTACAGCACAGGGCGAGCCAATTGTAATGAAAGCCGAGACATGTCTTATTAGCGCGACCCTACTTTATCTCTCTCTCTCTCTCTCTCTCTCTCTCTCTCTCTCTCTCTCTCTCTTTTTCTGTTTCTCTACCTGGCTAACAGATAGACAACGAGTGGTAATCAATGGTGTTTCTTCTGAGTGGACTCCATTCATTTCTGGAGTTCCACAGGGATCTGTCCTTGGCCCGCTACTGTTTATCATATACTGTATGTCAATGACGTCGATATTGGTCTGTTGAGTGTGATCTCTCAATTTTCAGATGACATTAAGCTTGGAATGAATGTGAAAGACCCCAAAGGGGTTGAACAGCTCAGGATGGACCTCAACAGACTGGGTGAATGGTCGTAGATATGGCAGATGCCTCTAAACTTGGAAAAGTGCAAGGTGATGCATATCGGCCAAGCAAACCCCAATTCAGGCTATTCACTATTGGGAATGCCTCTGGAAGTGACTGACTTGGAAAAAGATCTGGGTGTTCTGATTAGCAATGACATAAAGTTGTCCAAGCAGTGCATTGAAGTAGAGAAGAAAGCTCAATAATTATTGGGCTATATTAAGAGGCAAGTTAAGTATATAAATAAGGAAATAGCCCCCACACTTTACAACGCTCTGATACGGCCTCTCCTGTTCAAATCTGGTCTCCAGCACTCGGGAAAGATATAGAGTGACTGGAAAGAGTACAAGCTAGGGCTACAAAGCTTATTCCAGCACTTAGAAGAATGAGCTACGAGGACCTGTTGTATTGAGAATTCTTAATCTCTTTCCATTGGAGACACCAGACTACGAGGTCAGCTCATTGAAGTTTTTTTAAATACTTAATGGGTTTCACAATGTGGATTTTAGCAAAATGTTTAATCTCAATATGAACACAACACGCAACCATGGCTGGAAATTAGAATTAAAAAGGTTCAGCACTAGTATTTGTGGAAACTTTGTTCACATATAATACAAACTTCCCTCCGAAGCTGTACATAGTTCTTCAGTAGAGCAGTTCATTAAGAGAGTAGATATTATTTTGCACACTCTGTAAAGAGTGTAGTGCACTAAACAGTCTCTCTCCTTCCACTTCAAATATCTCCTCGGAATAGACTGGAAGGTCTCCGAGTTACTAACTATTCCTTATAACTCCTTGTAAGCCTGCCTCTCTCTCTTTGTTACATGTTGTATTAGCAGCGCATATTGTGTTCACATGGGTAGAGTAGCCCATTCGTACGCGGCGATCCGATTAGTACACAAAATCGAACATAAACTGAACTTAAAGTATTATACTCTGAGCTTTATTCGTAAATTTCGTACAAAAATATGTTTTAACTATCGTTTATTTCATATTAATTACATTTACCTCTCTCTACTCATTATTATGGGTAGTATTGCTATAGATTTTGCGCACTCATTGGAGAACCGCGTACGAATTGGCTAGTATACCCTACTGAATATAGGAAGTCACATATCTAGACACAGTTGTTCTCAGCTCTGTCGTTTTGAGGGAATATATTTTTCTTTTTGTTGTTTATTGTGAAAACAAATTCTCCTTCCATTAACCCCTTCTATACCGACGACGTTCTTTTCACTTTATTTTGGCTACTATTAGACGATTTTACTCAGTTTAGGAAGGATGTCTACCATATAAAAAGCTATAGACTATCTCAATTAATCCTTTTAGCAACCATATAGCCTTCCTAAGCTACATAAAATCGCCTAAATCTAGCTGAAATCCAATGCAAAAGACTTCACCGGTACAGAAGGGGTTAATTGTTATGAAATAAAAGAGACCTATACAAGACCCTATTAGAAGCTGGTTAATGTTCAATGAATCAAATAAGATGTAGTATTGAAGTCAGTATCAACATATGACAAATATAATATATATACACCCAAACTAACTCATTTGAGCTACACTTTCAAATGCTATGGTAGTTTAGGGTAGCCTTTAGCAACCAACTATAATACTATAATAACACTACGGATCGTACTTCCACCTGGATATTTGTCCTTATTTTCTGTTTATCTCTCTCTCTCTCTCTCTGGGTTCAGCCATACAAGTGTTGATAGATCGGGTAATACATCCAGCTATTATGACCGCTGAAAACATTGGAATAAAGAACACGGGAAGAAGATCGGTGGATCAATTACTGATGTTGACAAGGTAAAGGGAGTTATGGGGATCCAACAGAACCTACTGTAGGGGGAACTAAAGGAGACAAGTTATATTATGTGAGCTATTACCTATAGTTATATTAAGTGAGCTATTACCTACAGTTATATTATGTGAGCTATTACCTATAGTTATATTATGTGAGCTATTACCTATAGTTATATTATGTGAGCTATTACCTATAGTTATATTATGTGAGCTATTACCTACAGTTATATTATGTGAGCTATTACCTATAGTTATATTATGTGAGCTATTACCTATAGTTATATTATGTGAGCTATTACCTATAGTTATATTATGTGAGCTATTACCTACAGTTATATTATGTGAGCTATTACCTACAGTTATATTATGTGAGCTATTACCTATAGTTATATTATGTGAGCTATTACCTAGTTATATTATGTGAGCTATTACCTATAGTTATATTATGTGAGCTATTACCTATAGTTATATTATGTGAGCTATTAATGTGAGCTATTACCTACAGTTATAATTATTATGTGAGCTATTAATGTGAGCTATTACCTACAGTTATATTATGTGAGCTATTACCTATAGTTAATTAGTTATATTATGTGAGCTATTACCTATAGTTATATTATGTGAGCTATTACCTATAGTTATATTATGTGAGCTATTACCTACAGTTATATTATGTGAGCTATTACCTATAGTTATATTATGTGAGCTATTACCTATAGTTATATTATGTGAGCTATTACCTATAGTTATATTATGTGAGCTATTACCTACAGTTATATTATGTGAGCTATTAATGTGAGCTATTACCTAGAGTTATATTATGTGAGCTATTAATGTGAGCTATTACCTATAGTTATATTATGTGAGCTATTACCTACAGTTATATTATGTGAGCTATTACCTATAGTTATATTATGTGAGCTATTACCTATAGTTATATTATGTGAGCTATTACCTACAGTTATATTATGTGAGCTATTACCTATAGTTATATTATGTGAGCTATTAATGTGAGCTATTACCTAGAGTTATATTATGTGAGCTATTAATGTGAGCTATTACCTAGAGTTATATTATGTGAGCTATTAATGTGAGCTATTACCTAGAGTTATATTATGTGAGCTATTAATGTGAGCTATTACCTAGAGTTATATTATGTGAGCTATTAATGTGAGCTATTACCTAGAGTTATATTATGTGAGCTATTAATGTGAGCTATTACCTAGAGTTATATTATGTGAGCTATTACCTACAGTTATATTATATGAGCTATTACCTATAGTTATATTATGTGAGCTATTACCTACAGTTATATTATGTGAGCTATTACCTATAGTTATATTATGTGAGCTATTACCTATAGTTATATTATGTGAGCTATTACCTATAGTTATATTATGTGAGCTATTACCTACAGTTATATTATGTGAGCTATTAATGTGAGCTATTACCTATAGTTATATTATGTGAGCTATTACCTACAGTTATATTATGCGAGCTATTACCTATAGTTATATTATGTGAGCTATTACCTATAGTTATATTATGTGAGCTATTACCTAGAGTTATATTATGTGAGCTATTACCTACAGTTATATTATGTGAGCTATTAATGTGAGCTATTACCTATAGTTATATTATGTGAGCTATTACCTACAGTTATATTATGTGAGCTATTACCTACAGTTATATTATGTGAGCTATTACCTATAGTTATATTATGTGAGCTATTACCTATAGTTATATTATGTGAGCTATTACCTACAGTTATATTATGTGAGCTATTACCTATAGTTATATTATGTGAGCTATTAATGTGAGCTATTACCTAGAGTTATATTATGTGAGCTATTAATGTGAGCTATTACCTAGAGTTATATTATGTGAGCTATTAATGTGAGCTATTACCTAGAGTTATATTATGTGAGCTATTAATGTGAGCTATTACCTAGAGTTATATTATGTGAGCTATTAATGTGAGCTATTACCTAGAGTTATATTATGTGAGCTATTAATGTGAGCTATTACCTAGAGTTATATTATGTGAGCTATTACCTACAGTTATATTATGTGAGCTATTACCTATAGTTATATTATGTGAGCTATTACCTACAGTTATATTATGTGAGCTATTACCTATAGTTATATTATGTGAGCTATTACCTATAGTTATATTATGTGAGCTATTACCTATAGTTATATTATGTGAGCTATTACCTACAGTTATATTATGTGAGCTATTACCTATAGTTATATTATGTGAGCTATTTCCTATAGTTATATTATGTGAGCTATTACCTACAGTTATATTATGTGAGCTATTACCTACAGTTATATTATGTGAGCTATTACCTATAGTTATATTATGTGAGCTATTACCTACAGTTATATTATGTGAGCTATTACCTATAGTTATATTATGTGAGCTATTACCTACAGTTATATTATGTGAGCTATTACCTATAGTTATATTATGTGAGCTATTACCTACAGTTATATTATGTGAGCTATTACCTATAGTTATATTATGTGAGCTATTACCTACAGTTATATTATGTGAGCTATTACCTACAGTTATATTATGTGAGCTATTACCTACAGTTATATTATGTGAGCTATTACCTACAGTTATATTATGTGAGCTATTACCTATAGTTATATTATGTGAGCTATTACCTACAGTTATATTATGTGAGGTATTACCTACAGTTATATTATGTGAGCTATTACCTATAGTTATATTATGTGAGCTATTACCTATAGTTATATTATGTGAGCTATTACCTACAGTTATATTATGTGAGCTATTACCTACAGTTATATTATGTGAGCTATTACCTATAGTTATATTATGTGAGCTATTACCTACAGTTATATTATGTGAGCTATTACCTATAGTTATATTATGTGAGCTATTACCTACAGTTATATTATGTGAGCTATTAATGTGAGCTATTACCTATAGTTATATTATGTGAGCTATTACCTACAGTTATATTATGTGAGCTATTAATGTGAGCTATTACCTATAGTTATATTATGTGAGCTATTACCTACAGTTATATTATGTGAGCTATTAATGTGAGCTATTACCTATAGTTATATTATGTGAGCTATTACCTATAGTTATATTATGTGAGCTATTACCTACAGTTATATTATGTGAGCTATTACCTACAGTTATATTATGTGAGCTATTACCTATAGTTATATTATGTGAGCTATTACCTATAGTTATATTATGTGAGCTATTACCTAGAGTTATATTATGTGAGCTATTACCTATAGTTATATTATGTGAGCTATTACCTATAGTTATATTATGTGAGCTATTACCTACAGTTATATTATGTGAGCTATTACCTATAGTTATATTATGTGAGCTATTACCTACAGTTATATTATGTGAGCTATTACCTATAGTTATATTATGTGAGCTATTACCTATAGTTATATTATGTGAGCTATTACCTATAGTTATATTATGTGAGCTATTACCTACAGTTATATTATGTGAGCTATTACCTATAGTTATATTATGTGAGCTATTACCTATAGTTATATTATGTGAGCTATTACCTACAGTTATATTATGTGAGCTATTACCTACAGTTATATTATGTGAGCTATTACCTATAGTTATATTATGTGAGCTATTACCTACAGTTATATTATGTGAGCTATTACCTATAGTTATATTATGTGAGCTATTACCTACAGTTATATTATGTGAGCTATTACCTATAGTTATATTATGTGAGCTATTACCTATAGTTATATTATGTGAGCTATTACCTACAGTTATATTATGTGAGCTATTACCTACAGTTATATTTTGTGAGCTATTACCTATAGTTATATTATGTGAGCTATTACCTACAGTTATATTATGTGAGCTATTACCTATAGTTATATTATGTGAGCTATTACCTACAGTTATATTATGTGAGCTATTAATGTGAGCTATTACCTATAGTTATATTATGTGAGCTATTACCTACAGTTATATTATGTGAGCTATTAATGTGAGCTATTACCTATAGTTATATTATGTGAGCTATTACCTACAGTTATATTATGTAAGCTATTAATGTGAGCTATTACCTATAGTTATATTATGTGAGCTATTACCTATAGTTATATTATGTGAGCTATTACCTACAGTTATATTATGTGAGCTATTACCTACAGTTATATTATGTGAGCTATTACCTATAGTTTATGTGAGCTATTACCTACAGTTATATTATGTGAGCTATTACCTATAGTTATATTATGTGAGCTATTACCTATAGTTATATTATGTGAGCTATTACCTATAGTTATATTATGTGAGCTATTACCTACAGTTATATTATGTGAGCTATTACCTACAGTTATATTAT